>ML437826.1:0-30636 GCA_005239525.1 Nicotiana knightiana
TATATATATATATATATATATATACAAATTATATAAATCTTGATCAATTAAAAATATTTGATAAGGTCATATTCAAAGAGAGTTTTGAAAGAGGGAGTAAGAGATCGTTTGACTTTGCTTTATAGACTTGTTAGGTAGAAATTATGATATATAGTGTTATGTGGAGAATAATGATACAGGAATGGTATAGATATTTTAATACTAAAGTCAAGAACTAGTTTAATTTTAATATAATTATTTCATATAAAATAATACATAGATTCTTGTGTAAGTTTTGTATGTTAATTATGTAGAATTTAATATAAGAAATTAAACAATTGTACTAGTAATACATAGTTTATTGTGTAAGTTGTGTTTATTAATTATGTAAAGTTTTGTTATACAAGAAACGGTTATACTAGTATTGCAGGTTGTCATACTAAAGATCAAACATCGTACTATAATGAAGTAAATGCCTAAATTATATTTTTCTATACAGAAAACAAAACTTGCCTTTAAATGTTTAATTAGTCAGACCTTGCAATATATATATATATATATCGTAATTAAACTTGTATTAGCACAATTAGATCATGAACAAGAAGAAGTATTCAAGGTTCATCAATAGTGAAGAAGAAGAAAATGATGAGGAAGAAGATGAGAAAGGACACGGTTGAAGAGAGAGTAAGAATAGAGAGAAAGTAGTGAATTCTGTATTTTCTTATTTCTTGTTCTTTTTGATACAAGTGTATTGATCTACTTATACACAATCAATAATGACTTAGAAAGCTAATTAACTAACTATTACTCATTAACCAATACTATAACTAATTAACAAACTAATAACTAACTTATGGAAATAACTAACTAATCTTACTAGTTTGTTATATTATTTTATTTACTACACTCCCCCTCAAGCTAGGAAGTGCAAAAATGTTATAAACTCCTAGCTTGGAGTTAAGATATTCATGTTGTACTTTGTTGAGGCCTTTAGTTAATATATCTGCTGGCTGATCCTTTGTATGAACATATTGTGTAGCAATAAGCCCTTGTATTATCTTCTCTCTAATGAAGTGACAATCAATTTCAATATGTTTGGTTCGTTCATGGTAGACTGGATTGGCTGCTATTTGCATTGCAGCTTTACTATCGCTGAATATGTCAACTGGTTGCTTAACTTCAATATCAATTTCTTTGAGTAGACCTACTATCCAGATTATCTCTGCAACTATTGTTGCAAGACTGCGATATTCAGCTTCTGCTGAACTTCTTGAGATTGTAGTTTGCTTCTTAGATTTCCATGATATTAGAGAGTCTCCCAATTTTATTAGATAACATGTGACCGACCTTCTGGTATGAGGGCATGCTGCCCAATCAGCATCACAGTAACCTGTTATTGTACTGTTTGTATTACTTGACAGAAGAATCGCTTAACCAGGTTATTTTTTCAGATACCTGACTATTCTGAGTGCAGCTTCCATATGTGACTTTTTAGGATGTTGAAGCAACTGACTGAGTGTCTGTACACTGAAAGCAATGTCTGATCTTGTCATTGTAATATACAACAGTTTTCCTATCAATCTTTGGTACACAGTGTGATCTTCTAATTCTTGGTCTTCAACTCTGACTTGTGTATTGTTTTGCTTGATATTGTCATCATATTCTTTTGTTGTGAGTTTTATATTGTAGTCCAAAGGTGTGATAGCTTGTTTTGCAGCCCCTAAGCCAGTTTCAGATATAATTTTCAATGCATATTTTCTTTGATGCATCAATATCCCTTGTTTGGATCTGGAAAACTCAATACCTAGAAAATATTTCAGCTCCCCTAAATCCTTTATTTTGAAAGCACTTTGTAAATCTGTTTTTGTCTGTTGTATCAACTTGAGACTGTCTCCTGTAATAAGCATGTCATCTACGTATACTAATACTATAGTCATGCCCTCAGTGCTTTTCTTGAAAAATAGTGAATGATCAAACTTGCTCTGTTGAAAAGAATGACTAATTAGAGCTTCAGTTAGTTTTGCATTCCATTGTCTTGGAGCTTGCTTTAAGCCATATAGGGATTTCACTAGTCGACACACTGATTTCTCCCCCTGACTATTAAATCCCTGTGGTATTTGCATATAAATTTCATCATGCAAATCTCCTTGAAGAAATGCATTGTACACATCCATTTGATGTATACACCACTACTTTTGAGCTGCAATAGCCAACACAGTTCTTACTGTCTTCATCTTTACAACTGGACTGAATGTTTCTTGATAATCAATGCCTTCTTCTTGACTGAATCCTTTTGTTACTAACCTTGCTTTGAATCTCTCCTGTAGCTTTATATTTTACCTTATATATCCATTTGCATCCTATTGTATGTTTTCCTTCTGGTATAGTTACAATATCCCAGGTATGGTTATCTTCCAATGCCTTAATTTCAGCTTGCATTGCTTCTATCCATCTTGGATCTTTAATGGCCTCTGCATATGATTTAGGCTCTATGACTGTAGATATAGCAGCTGTAAATGCTTGATACTTTGGAGAGATATTCTCGTAGCTGATATATTTGTTTAAAGCATATGGAGTATCTTGATGCACATTAAGTGATACAAATTCTTGAAGCCAGATTGGAGGTCTTTTTTCTCTTTGAGACCTTCTAATCTCTGTCTGTCTTGTAGAACTGCTAGAAACTTTTGTCATATTGTTAGAGTTATTTGAACTAGAATGAGTGATAGGAACCATACCTGTTTGTTGACTTTCTGTTGTTTGTTGTTGATGCTTTGTCTGTCCTTGACTCTCTTGTATATCTGATTTGTTTCTAGTTATATGTTCATTTGAGTCAAATGTTGCAATATTATGGTATTCCTCTAAATCAGTCAATTCTTGATTGTTGTATGATGTATCATATGCCAGTTGTTGTAGACTGTCATCATAAGCAAACAACCTTGTAGCCACTGACTGCTCAGAACTTTGCTTAAATGGGAATGTGTCTTCTCTGAAGTTGACTTCTCTACTTATTAGAAAACTCTTATTCTCTGGATCATATAGTAGATAACCCTTTTGGTTTTCACCATAGCCCATATGTATAGTTGGTCTTGCTCTAGGATGCATTTTGTCATGCTCCTGTATTACCTTGACATAGGCTAAACACCCCAATACTCTCAAATGGTTTAAGTTTGGTTTCTTACCAAACAACCTTTCATATGGAGTTTTATTCTCTATGACAGTACTTGGAATTCTGTTAATCAGATATACAATACTTAGTACACATTGTCCCCAGAATTTGATAGGTATGTTAGCTTGAAACCTCACTGCTCTTGTGATCTCTAGAATGTGTCTGTGCTTTCTCTCAGCCACTCCATTCTGTTGAGGAGTATATGCACATGACTTTTGGTGAATGACTCCAAAACTGTTGTATAAACTATCACATGTTGAGTTCACAAACTCTGTACCATTATCTGATCTGACTACTTTGATATCCTTTCCAAACTGATTTTTTATTAGTACTACAAATTTCTGTAAAATAATGCTCACATCTGAATTTAACTTTAGTAAAAATATCCAAGTGTATCTAGAGTAATCATCCACAATTGTTAGAAAATATTTATTTCCATCAAATGTAGGTATCTTATAAGGACCCCATAGATCAAGATGAATCAATTCAAAACAGTTATCAGACTTAGTATAGCTAATAGGAAATGGCAATCTTGTTTGTTTTGCACAAGGACATACAGTGCACTCTCCTAACTTTTCTACTATTGTTTCAGTCTTTATAGCAGACAGAATCCTTTTTAGTATTGTGGCTGATATATGACCACATCTCTTATGCCAAAGCTCTATATCCTTCTCAGACTTGACTTCAATTATTGTTGGAGATTCATTTGCACACAGACTTCCTGCTCTTGACTGTGTTGTATGTGTATTCCCTGTAAGTATGTATAGTCCACTGTCCTCTCTACCAATCGCTCTCACCTGCCCACTGAAGAGATCCTGAAAGANTATCCTTCTCAGACTTGACTTCAATTATTGTTGGAGATTCATTTGCACACAGACTTCCTTCTCTTGACTGTGTTGTATATGTATTCCCTATAAGTATGTATAGTCCACTGTCCTCTCTACCAATCGCTCTCACCTGGCCACTGAAGAGATCCTGAAAGATACAAAAATCAGGAAAAAATGCAATTGAGCACATTAACTCCTTAGTGACTTTAGATACAGATAATAAATTGTACTTAAATTGCGGAATATGAAACACATTAGAGACTGTAATGCTATTAGTAATATTGCTTGAACCAATATGTGCCACATGAGTCACATCTCCATTAGGCAGAAACACCTTCTTTGGATAGTCTGTTTGTTTAACAGACATTTTATTCATAAGGTTTATATCAGTCACCATATGATTTGTGGCACCCGTATCAATTATTCATTCTTGAGAGCTGGTAGAAACTGAGCAAGCAAGGCTAATACCTGCTGCATTAGCTGTAGAGTCACCAGTTTCATTCACTTTGTTGCTATTATTCAGAATTTGGAGTATTTGTTCATACTGCTCCTTAGAAAAAGTGCAGTCTGTTATATGAGGCAATCCTTGTATGTTCAGTTGAGCAGTATCTTGTTTTGAACCTTGAGTGACATAATTTCCTGTATTTTGATATTGCCTTGTTTGATCAGTACTTCTGATTTGATTGTTGTTCTCAGCTATCACATTATAAGCTGCATTGTTTCTAGTCACTCCACCTTTCTTTCTGTTCTTGAACTCAATAGGATAGCCCACAATTTTATAGCAGTTTTCTTTGCTATGTCCTCTCAATTTGCAAAACTCACACTGCATATTATAATTCTTTCTAAACCTTTGATTTCCTCCAAAGCCACTTCTAGTATACATAGCTATATCATACTGACTGGCTGCAATTGCTGGATTAGCACAAAGTATTCCTGTAGTTGCAGCCACATCCCTTTGCCCTTCTTCACTGATGATCAGTCCATAGGCTTGATTCACAGAAGGAGTTGGACTCATCATCAAAATTTGACTTCTTGCTTGACTATACGATTCATTCAATCCCATCAAGAATTGAAACAGTTTTAACTTCTGCATATGCACCATAAACTCTCTTGATCTTGCACATTCACAGCTAGGAGCAAGAACTAGAGCTTCAAATTCTTCCCATAAATCTTTTAGCTTCGAGAAATATACAGAAACTGAAGCTGTCCCTTGACTTAGAGTAGCAATTTCTTTATGTAGATTGAATGACCTCGAACAATCTACTTTATTAAATCTTTCATGAAGATCATTTCATACTGCCTGGGCACTCGATGCATACATTATACCCCCTAACAGACCACTTGAAACAGAGTTCAAGATCCAAGATAACACAATTGCATTAACTCTCTCCCAATGAGTCCAACTATACTCTGGAAACTTTTCTTTCGAACAAGACCCATCAACCAACCCCAATTTGTTTCTGCCCAGCAAGGCTACTTTCATAGATCTATACCACATGGAATAATTCTCAATTCCAGTTAATTGAAATGATATAATCTGAATTCCACTTACATCCGATGGTGATAGGAACAAGGGGTGGTTGTAATCGATTCCTTGGTTTTGATTTCCAGTCATTCCGAGTGAAGAATCTGCTGCATGTACTGTCTGAGTGCCATCAATTGTCATTTCATTGTTATTCGCCATTTTTGCACACTGTCAAGAATTTACAGAGGAAGGATTGTTGAAAGATTGTTTCTGGATCGTTTCTGAACAGTTAGTGTTGTTCAAAAGCTCTGATACCATGTAATTAAACTTGTATTAGCACAATTAGATCATGAACAAGAAGAAGTATTCAAGGTTCATCAATGGTGAAGAAGAAGAAAATGATGAGGAAGAAGATGAGAAAGGACACGGTTGAAGAGAGAGTAAGAATAGAGAGAAAGTAGTGAATTCTGTATTTTCTTATTTCTTGTCCTTTTTGATACAAGTGTATTGATCTACTTATACACAATCAATAATGAATTATATAGCTAATTAACTAACTATTACTCATTAACCAATACTATAACTAATTAACAAACTAATAACTAACTTATGGAAATAACTAACTAATCTTACTAGTTTGTTATATTATTTTATTTACTACATATATATATTAAAAGCACGAAGGCCCTTTGAGAAATATCGTTCGTCTTTTTTACCCTTTAAATATAAATTTCACACTAGACAAAATAGTCATTTGATTATATTTTCTTAATATTTAAGATTTCAATTTCAATTCAACTAACAATTTACTCACTAAATTTTTAAGCCCTAATATTTAGGACTTTAAAATCAAGAAAAATTTACCTTACCAAAAATCCTTGGCTTCCTAAATTTCATATTAAAATTTGCTATTTGTATGCGACCATATAGAATACCTACACGAAGAACAATTTCTTCAAAAGAAACATAACATACACAATTGTATTTTACAAAATCCATGTAGTACGTTGATGTAATACATACTGCTTTATACCAAGCTTTTTCCAAATCCAAGTAGATATAAATATATTTAGTTTTTAGATGAAGAATCTATGTTAGTTTTGATGTAAAAAATCTATGCATGTTCTGCCAATAAAAGTTCAAACATATTTTATTATTTTAGATATAATTTTTAATTTTATCTTTGAAATATTATACTTGCACTTTTTGACAATTGTTTCCAATATAAAGAGAGCATTGTTATATATTTAAATTTCTTTTTACTTGAAAAGTTTTTTTTTAATTTCTAAAGTTTCGTAAGATTGAAAATAATAGGAGAGTACTACTTTTCTAAATAAACGAAGAATGGAATTGTCAGGACCCAACTTCGTATTAGACCGTAATGGCGCCTGACACCATTGTTAGGCAAGCCAACATTAATTAAATTAAAAATATCTCGTTCGAGTAATTCACTAAGTGGATAAAATTCTACATTAGCTGTAAATATTTTTAGAATTTACCAATGTATCAAGATTTAAACGGAACAATGAAGGCAACCGTAATCATTTAAATACAACCCAAAATATCAAAAGTCTACTAGTGTGTGTGACAAGACCTGGTGTCACAAGTATGTGTGCAATCTAGTAGAATATACAAAATCATACTAGCCTATTGTTCGAGAAGAAATAGACAGAACAAAATAAAATATAGGAGAGACTCCAGTTGCTGCAGAACGGCTCGGAGGGCAGCTCACCGTGGAGTCTCGAAATAAGGGGATCAAATCTGTGCACTAGACTGGTAACCAGAGCCACCTGCCTCAGGCCCTGTACAGTTAAGTACAGAAGAGTAGCATGAGTACATAAATAATATGTACCCAGTAAGTATCCAGTCTAACCTCGAAGAATAGTGACGAGGGATCAACTTCGACACTTACTAAGGCCAATAACATAATAATATGAGATTCTAGTTAAGCACGATGTACACAATAAAGCTTAGAACAAGAAATAACTGGACGAGAATCACCATATTTAATAACTTAAGTCACTTGCTTCCTAAAAAAAACATTTTATCACGTAAACCATGAATTCATACTAATTATGAAAGAAGCTTCCAATTCTACAATTACACATAATACCACCGAAGACGTTCGTCCTGATCCAATATAAATGTAAATTGTGCCTGCCGAGGGTCGAAGCCCGATCCAATATAAATATAAATTGTGCATTGCCGAGGGTCGAACAACGCGAATCATAGATGCATCTATTTTTCCACTCATGAATTATCCATGCGACGCGGTCAAACATAAATTTAAGGAATTATCCCGCTCGTGAATCATTCATGCGACACGGTTACAAATAGCTTTCTTGAGTTATTATAGTGCTCTCTCATTCTTTTTAAAGTATGAATTTCAAATGAAAAACCCTTGAGATCCCGATATTTTCCTTAAATTCCAATTTATTTTAGAAACATTTAGTGAACACACTCCATTCCGCTCTTCTCAAGGCAAACAATGCATACAAAGCAATAACAACATCAATAAGGCATGGTGTAAGCCTAAGACTACCCGGACGTAACAGGAATAGTAGATATGTACGGACTCTCGTCACTTTGTGCGTACGTATCCCCCACAAACAACAATACATATTAATTAAGTTTGCCTACGGAGAAATTTCCCTCTTACAAGGTTAGAAAAGAGACTTATCTCGTCTCAAAGTATACTTCTCAATTCAAGATTTGCGCTCAAATCTCCGAAATTGATGCCAAACGACTTGGAACTAGCCAAACATCACATAAGCTAATTAATCTATGCTCAAAAGTTCATATTTTCATTATTAAAATGATTCCCCAACACAAATTGCAAGATTCCTAAAATTCATCCCCGGGCCCACGTACTCGGATTTTAGAAATTCTTTGAAGGAAGATACCTACAATTTAAGGAACATAGATATATAATTTTCACCAAGTTTCATGGTCAATTTCATGGTGAAATCTCATTTTTGCCAAACCCTAGGTTTTTCATCTAAACCCATGATTTTCACTAATTTTTACATGTTAATCTACCCATAATCTATGTATGTAACTCATGTTGTATAGAAATTACTTACCTCAAAGTGCTAGGTGAAAGCCCCCTTTCAAAAGCTCCAAAAATCGCCCAAGAGTTGAAGTAAAATGAAATAAATGATCTAAGTCCCGCAATAAATGAGCTGGGCACAGGCCTCTGATGTCGCATTTGTGACACCAGGTTCGCAAATGCGACAAATCCTTCAAAAATGCGAAGCTTGGTCTTCAGCTGTTGGGGTCGCAAATGCGATCAAAGAGTCGCAAATGTGAACTCTGCCGGTACCGAAAATGCGGCAATTCTCTCGCAAATGCGATCACTGCCTTGGTTGGGCTCTTTCGCAATTGCGAGGCCCTTCTCGCAAATGCGAGGTTCGCATTTGCGACTGATGCCAAGAAACACCAGAAATCTGGTGTGTTTCTCACCCTTCCACACGTTCGAAACTCACCTGAGCCCTCGGTTCTCACACCAACTACCCACACAAGTCTAATGACCTCATACAAACTCGCTCGAGCGATCAAAACACAAAAATAACTTCAAAACTACGAATCGGACGCCAAAACGCATGAATTGACTCATGAAATTCAAAAACTTCCAAAAAGACTTCCATTCGTCCGATTCCTATCAAATCAACTCGGATTGACACCAAATTTTACGAGCAAGTATTAAATGACATTATTGAACTATTTCAATCTCGACATTCCGTTTGGACCTCGATGTCACCAAAACCCTCTCCAAACCAAATTTAAAGAACTTTTAAAGCTTTCAAGGACCAAATTTCACTATTAGGCGCCGAAAAGCTCCCGGATCATCCAAAACCCGATCCGAACACACGTCCAAGTCTAAAATCATCATACAAACCTATTGGAACCGTCAAACCCCAATTCCGAGGTCGTTTACTCAAAATGTTGATCGAAGTCAAACTTGGCCTTTTAAGCCAACCTTAAGTAACCAAGTGTACCGATTTCAATTCGGACCCTTCCAAATCCCGAACTCACCATTCTCACAAGTCATAAAACAGTAAAAGCATGTACGCTAAGCCTTATTTAGGGGAATGGGTTCTATAAAGCAAAACGACCGGCCGGGTCGTGACATTCTCCACCTATTAAACGAACATTCGTCCTCGAACGGGTCTAGAATCATACCTGGAGTGCTGAATAGGTGTGGATATATGCTTCGAATGTCCTCCTCGGACTCCCAAGTCGCCTCCTCGACTGGTTGGCCCCTCCACTGGACCTTCACCGCGCAAATCCTCTTGGACCTCAACTAGTGGTCCTGCCTATCAACAATAGCAACTGGCTCCTCCTCGTAACCCAAGCTCTCATCCAGCTGAATGGTGCTAAAGTCTAGCACGTGTGACAGGTCGACGTGATACCTCCGGAGCATAGATACGTGAAATACCGGATGAACCCCTGATAGGTTGGGAGGTAAAGCAAGCTCATAAGCAACCTCTCCAACTCGTCTCAACACCTCGAATGGGTCTATAACCCGGGGCTCAACTTGCCCTTCTTCCCGAATGTCATAATACCCTTCATTGGTGAGACCTTCAAGAGAACCTTTTTGCCTACCATAAATGACACATCACGCACCTTCTGATTCGCGTAACTCCTCTATCTGGACTGAGATGTGCGGAGCCGCTCCTGAATCAACTTTACCTTTTCCAAGGCATCCTTCACTAAATCTGTACCATATAACCTAGTCTCACCGGGCTCAAAACACCCGATGGGAGAACGACACCGCCGACCATATAAAGCCTCAAATAGAGCCATCTCTATGCTGGACTGATAACTGTTGTTGTAAGCGAACTCGGCTAAAGGCAAGAACTAATCCCACTGTCCTCCAAAGTCAATCACACATGCTCTGAACGTGTCCTCCAACATCTGAACTGTACGCTCTGACTGCCCGTCGGTCTGAGGATGAAATGCAGTGCTGAGCTCTACACGGGTACCTAAATCACTCTGTACCGCTCTCCAAAAATGCAAAGTGAACTGAGGACCTCTATCTGATATGATGGAAACAGGCACACCGTGCAATCAGACTATCTCCCGAATGTAAGTTTGGGCAAACCTCTCTGAAGTATAAGTAGTGGCAACTGGAATTAAGTGTGCCGACTTGGTAAACCTATCAACAATGACCCAAACTACATCGAACTTTCTCAAAGTCCACAAAAACCCAACTACGAAGTCCATAGTGATGCGCTCCCACTTCCACTCGGGTATAGTCATTTGCTGGAGTAGGCCTCTTGGCCTCTGATGTTCATAGTTAACCCACTGGAAATTTAGGCACCTGGCTACATACTCGACTATATCTTTCTTCATCCGCCGCCACTAATAATGTTGTCTCAGGTCCCGATACATCATCATAGCACCTGGATGAATGGAGTACCGAGAACTATGTGCCTCTTCTAGAATCCTCTCTCTCAGGCCATCGACATTAGGAACACATAGGCGACCCTGGAGTCGTAGAACACCATCCTCGCCAATAGAAACCTCCTTGGCACCACCCTATAGTACTGTCTCTATGAGAACTACCAAGTGCGGATCATCGAATTGTTGGGCCTTGATCTGCCCCAATAATGAAGACTGGGCAACAACACATGCAAGAACTCGGTTGGGCTATGATTATCCAATCTCACAAGTTTGTTAACCAAGGACTGAATGTCCCAAGCTAGTGGTCTCTCCTCTGCTGCAATGAATGCCAAGCTACCCATACTCTCTGCCTTCCCGCTCAAAGCATCCCCGACTACATTCGCCTTACCCGGATGATAAAAAATAGTGATGTCATAGTCCTTCAGTAACTCAAGCTATCTGCGCTGCCTCAAATTGAGATCCCTTTGCTTGAATAAGTTTTTCAAACTGCACTGATCAGTATAAACCTCACAAGGCACCCCATATAAATAATGCCTCTAAATATTAAGAGCATGAACAATCACGGCCAACTCCAAATTGTGCACATGATAATTCTTCTCATGGGGATTCAGCTGACGTGAAGCATATGAAATAAGCGCCCATCCTGCATCAATACACAACCCAAGCCAACATATGAAGCATCACAATACACAATATATATCCCCGAAACGGAAGGCAACACTAACACTGGTGCTATACTCAAGGCTGTCTTGAGCTTTTGAAAGCTCGCCTCGCAATAATCGGACCAACGAAACTGAGCACCCTTCTAGGTCAATCTAGTCAAAGGTGCTTGAATGGATGAAAATCCCTCCCAAAATCGGCGGTAATACCCTGCTAAACCCAAGAAAATCCTGATCTCATTCGCCAAAGTGGGACGAGGCCAACTATGAACTACCTCAATCTTCTTGGAATCCACCTTAATACACTCTTCTGATACAGCATGTCCCAAGAATGCCACAGAATCTAACCAAAACTCACACTTGGAGAACTTAGCATACAACTTCTGTTCCCGCAAAGTCTGGAGCACTGCTCTCAAATGCTGCTCGTGTTCCCCCAGGCTGCGTTAGTAAATCAATATGTCATCAATGAAGACAATAACAAAGGAATCAGTATAAGGCTTGAACACCATGTTCATCAGGTCCATAAATGTCGCTGGGGAATTAGACAAGCCGAAGGACATCACTTAAAACTCATAATGGCCATATCTCGTACGGAAGGCAGTCTTCGGAACATCTGAGTCCCGAATCTTCAATTGATGGTACCCGATCTCAATTCAATCTTAGAAAAAACCCTGGCACCCTGCAACTGGTCAAACAAGTCATCAATGCGCGCCAACGGGTACTTGTTCTTAATGGTGACCTTGTTCAACTGGCAGTAATCGATGCATATCCGCCTAGTCCCATCCTTCTTCTTCACAAATAATACTGGTGCACCCCAAGGTGATACACTCGGTCTGACAAACCCCTTTGCTAGCAACTCCTCAAGCTGCTCCTTCAACTCCTTCAATTCTTTCGGAGCCATACGGTACAGTGGGATAGATATAGGTTGGGTGCCTGGAGCCAAGTCAATGCAGAAATCAATATCACGATCTAGCGTCATGCCTGGAAGGTCAGAAGGAAATAAAACGGTGAACTCTCGAACTACTGACACTGAATCAATCGTCGGGGACTCCGAAGTAGTATCCCAAACATAGGCCAAATAAGCTAGACAACCCTTCTCGACCTATGTCGAGCCTTCAGAAAAGAGATAACCTGACTGGATGTACTGACATGCGAACCCTTCCACTCTAAACTCGACAACTCTGGCATCGCTAAGGTAACATTTTTGGCATGGCAATCAAGGATGGCGTGATATGGAGATAACCAGTCCATGACAGGATGACCTCAAAGTTGGTCATGTTAAGTAACATAAGGTCCGCTCTAGTCTCGTAACCATAGAATGTGACCACACAGGACCGATAGATTCGATCCACAACCACAGAATCGCCCACAGGAGTGGACACATAACATGAGTACCCAAAGACTCACGAGGAATATCCAGGAAATGAGCAAACAGACTCACGAGGAATATCCAGGAAATGAGCAAACAGAGATGACACATATGAATAGGTAGACCCTTGATCTAATAATACCGAAGCATCCCTACCGCAGACAGAGATAATACATGTGATCACGGTGTCTAAGGCCACTGCATTCGGTATGGCAAAAAAAAATAGAATCTGGATAGGGCGCCACCTAGCTGGCCCCCACCTGCCTGACCTCCACCTCTAGGACGACCCCTACCCACCTGCCCTCCGCCTATGGGTGGCCAGAAGGATGGTGCGGCTGCTGGAGCTGAAACCATAGGTTGTTGCCCCTGCTGTATTGCCTTGCCCCGAAGCCTGGACAGGATCTCTTCATGTGACCCGAATCTCCACACTTGTAACAACCTCTCGGTACCATAGATTGCTTCCCCGAAGTCTAACCCTGATGGCCTGAATACTCACTAGGAGAACCCCGGATGGCTGGTGGGCAGTATGAACTCTCTGGCATGGTGCTGAAATAGGGTCGCGCCGGAATACCCCGAGGAGCTGGCGGTGATGGATATGTGGGCCTACTAAGATGACCCCTCCCAAACTGACCTCTGCCCCTGACCAAGGAACCTCTAAAGTCTCCAGCGAAACGGGTCCTCTGGTCCTGCTGCACCTAATCTCTACCACTTTGGCAGTAGCCCTCAATCCTCCGAGCAATCTCCACCACTAGCTGATAACCAATGCCTATCTCAACCTCCCGGGCCATACTAGCCCGAATAGTGGGGTGCAACCCCGCAACAAATCTCTGAACTATCTCTGCATCGGTAGCAAGTATCATAAGTGCATGGCGAGACAACTCAGAGAATCTCGCCTCATAATCAGTCACTGACATCTGACCCTGCTCGAGCTGCACTGACCTCACAACTCTTCCCTTTGAGAGGGTGGAATATACCTATCTAGGAAAAGTTGTGTAAACTGGTCCCAATTCATGGGAAGAGAACCTGCAGGCCTGCCAAGAAGATAAGACTTCCACCACCTACGACCCTGGCCTCCAACTTAAAAGTAGTGAAATCCACCCCATGGGAATCCAATATCCTCATATTGTGCAGTCTGTCCCTGCACATGTCAATGAAGTTCTGAGGATCCTCGTGTTGTTCACCCCTAAATACCGGAGGGTGAAGCCTCGTCCACCTGTCCAAAAGCTTCTGCAGCTCGCCGGCCGCAACTGGTCTAGGATCAGGCGTAGCTGCTGCTGTAGGCTGGGCTCCGACCATGGGTAGAGTACCTGGGGTCTGATATACTGCAGTTGCGTGTCCGAGAGCCTGATTAGTAGAGGTCTGTGCTCCCCCTCCTGCCTGAGATATGGCTGGGTCCACTGAAAATAAACCAGCCTGAGTTATGGTGTCCATGAACCTCATCATACGGACCATGACCTCCTGAAAGTCCGGTGCTGTCATGAAGTCTACCGAGGCTTGCTTTACAGAAGGCACCTCGCCTTTCTCCTCAATAATGGGATCCTCCATTGGATCCGCTGGTGGTGCTACTGGGGCAGCTCTGGATCACCCTCGTCCCCTACCTCCGGTCGGTGCCCTCCCCGGGGCTCTACCTCGGCCTCTAGTAACGGGGGGAGCAGCTCCTCCGGGGCCTGCAATGCCCTCCATACGCGTCCTCACCATCTGTGAGAGAATAGAAAGAAGAAACTTAGTATACCATCAACTGCACGATAGGAGATGAATAAAGAGTAGTTTCCTAACATCCTATAGCCTCTCGAGGATAAGTACGAACATCTCTGCATTGATCCGCAAGACTCTATTAGACCTGCCCATAACTTGTGAGACCTAGTATGAAGGCAACCGTAATCATTTAAATACAACCCAAAATATCAAAAGTCTACTAATGTGTGTTCCAAGACCTGGTGTCACAAGTATGTGGGAAATCTAGTAGAATATACAAAATCATATTAGCCTACCGTCCGAGAAGAAATAGACAGAACAAAATAAAATATAGGAGAGACTCCAGCTGCTGCAGAACGGCTCAGAGGGCAGCTTACCGCGGAGTCTCGAAATAGGGGATAAACTCTACGAATCGGACTGGTAACTAGATGCACCTGCCTCAGGCCCTGTACAGTTAAGTATATAAGAGTAGCATGAGTACATAAATAATATGTACCCAGTAAGTATCCAGTCTAACCTCGAAAAAGTAGTGACGAGGGGACGACTTCGACACTTATTAGTGCCTATAACATAATAATATGAGATTCTAGCTAAGCATGATGTACACAATAAATCTTAGAACAAGAAAAAATTGGACAAGAATCACCATATTAAATAACTTAAGTCACTTGCTTCCTAAAAAAACATTTGATCACATAAACCATGAATTCATACTTATTATGAAAGAAACTTCCAATTTTACAATTACACACAATACCACCAAGGACGTTCAGCCCTATCCAATATAAATGTAAATTGTGCATTGCCGAGGGTCGAACGACGTGAACCATAGATGCATCTATTTCTCCGCTCGTGAATCATCCATGCGAAGAGGTCAAACATAAATTTAAGGAATTACCCCGCTTGCGAATCATTCATGCGACGCGATTACAAATAGTTTTCTTGAGTTATTATAGTACTCTCTCATTCTTTTCAAAGTATGAATTTCAAATGAAAAAACCTTGAGGTCCCGATATTTTCCTAAAATTCCAATTTCTTTTAGAAACATTTAGTGAACACACTCATTTTCGCTCTTCTCAAGGCAAACAATACACACAAAGCAATAACAACATCAATAAGGCATGGTGTAAGCCTAAGACTACCCGGACATAATAGTAATAGTAGCTACGTACGGACTCTCGTTACTTCGTGCATACGTAGCCCCCACAAACAAAAACACATATTAATTAAGTTCGCCTACGGGGAAATTCTCTCTTACAAGGTTAGAAAAAAGACTTACCTCGTCTCAAATCCTACTTCATTCAAGATTTGCACTCAAGCCTCCGAAATTGATGCCAAACGACTTGGAACTAGCCAAACATCACATAAGCTAATTAATCTATGCTCAAAAGTTCATATTTCCACTATTAAAATGATTCCCCAACTCAAATGGCAAGATTCCTAAAATTCACTCTCAGGCCCACGTGCTCGAATTACGGAAACTTTTTGAAGGAAGTTGTTACCCACAACCTAAGGAACATAGATATATAATTTTTACCAAGTTTCATGGTCAATTTCGTGATAAAATCTCAGTTTTGTCAAACTCTAAGTTTTTCATCTAAACCCATGATTTTCACTAATTTTTACATGTTAATCTACCCATAATCTATGTATTTAACTCATGTTGTATAAAAATTACTTACCTCAAAGTGCTAGGTGAAATCCCCCTTCCAAAAGCTCCAAAAATCGCCCAATATTTGAAGTGAAATGAAATAAATGACCTAAGTCCCGCAATAAATGAGCTAGGTACAGACCTCTGATGTCGCATTTGCGACACCAGGTTCGCAAATGCGACAAATACTTCGCAAATGCGAATCTTGGCCTTCAGCTGTTGGGGCGCAAATGCGACCAAAGGCTCACAAATGCGAACTCTTTCGGTACCACAAATGCAGCAATTCTCTCGCAAATGCGATCACTGCCTTGGTCGGGTTCTTTCTCAATTGTGAAGCCCTTCTCTCAAATGCGAGGTTCGCATTTACGAACTATTTCTCACATTTGCGAGACCTGCAGCTGATGCCAAGAAACACCAGAAATCTGGTGTGTTTCTCACCCCTTCCACACGTTTGAAACTCACCCGAGCCCTCGCGGCTCCACACCAACTACCCACACTAGTCTAATGACCTCATACAAACTCGCTCGAGCGATCAGAACACAAAAATAACTTCAAAACTACGAATCGAATATCATATCAACTCGGATTGACACCAAATTTTATGAGCAAGTATTAAATGACATTACGGAACTATTCGCGATCTCGAAATTCCATTTGGATTTCGATGTCACCAAAATCCACTCCAAACCAAATTTAAAGAAGTTTTAAAGCTTTGAAGGACCAACTTTCACTATTAGGCGCTGAAACGCTTCTGGGTCATCCAAAATTCGATCCGAACATACGCCCAACTCTGAAATCATCATACGAACCTATTGGATCCATCAAACCCCGATTCCGAGGTCGTTTACTCAAAATGTTGACCGAAGTCAAACTTGGCCTTTTAAGCCAACCTTAAGGAACCAAGTGTTCTGATTTTAACCCGGACCCTTCCAAATTCCAAACTAACCATCCCTGTAAGTTATAAAACAGTAAAATCATGTACGGGAAGCCTTATTTAGGGGAACGAGGTTCTATAAAGCAAAACGACCGGCCGGATCGTTACAGAAATGTTAGCAAATATGAGCAATCTTCCTAAATATTATTGCCTGGATTTTCTAGAAAATGAAAGGATATGACAATTTGAACAATTAAACAATTAGTTATGGTGTTTGGATTTCAAAATAATTAATCATTAAATTTTTGAAATTTAAAAAATGATAACTCCTTTAGCTAAAGCAAAGAAGTTTCTTCTTACCCAAAAATTATAAAAAATTTACGGGTACAACATTCTCCTAATTGTTTCACACAAAATGGATGTTTGTATCACCATTCTTTATTCCAATTAAGCAACAAAGACAATCGACAACTATGAGTTTCTGATTTCATGACAAAATAATTTATTACACCAGAGAGATACAAAATAATAGTGTACACTTAACTGAATAGGATTAACATTTGTTATTCTACAGAATTTATACTTTTTCAACAAAAAAATATTATTCATTAGTATAGGGCATACCTGCAGCGTGCATATCCTAATACTAGTAGCCATGAAAAAGAGGAGTAACAAGAAAAAGATAATATATAAATAAAATATTCTTAGCTCAAAGTAACATTATTTTCGAAAAAAATTTCAAAGGAATTTTCCATAAAACTATTTCAAAGAGGTTCCAAAATCTAGACACATACCGAAATCATGTTTTTTCAGATAATCAGTGTGCATCCTTAATATTTTCCGGAAAAAAATGACACAGATCACAAACAATTGTCTGTAGCTTGTTGGTTCAAGTTTTATGTTTTTCTTAAAAAATAAAAATTCTGACTCCCATTGCTACTACGTGGAACTAAATCTGTTTACCCTAAAAAACGGATAACAATTAAATTTGTAAGTGATTCTAAGGATACGTGGATTTATTCGATACAAACGGTAAAGATAACTAGAATAAACAGATAAAGGATATTATGGATTACCATACCGCTTGAAAATAAGGGGGATGATTTTGGACTCAAGGGCAGCCTTAATGAGGTATCCGTCTTTGATCCCGGGCTTATAATAATAAAGCACTGATCAACAAATGTAAGAGCTTTGAATAACAGAAAAAATAATAGTATATTTCTTTGGTATGCGTATTATAATATGTTGAATGAATAATCAGGTCCCTGTTATATAGTAGGGGAGTCCTACTCTAGGTACAATACCATAAAAGGTAAAAGACCTTCCGTTTAACAAATTACCGGATTTTCGCCGGTACGTGCCGAAATCCACGTTGTGATACCCGACAGGTCACGGATATCACGGGATCCTATTAATCATGTTTGGTCACCCGATAATGCTCTCTGAAGTCTTCTAAGAGTTTGATCAATACAGGGGTCACTACCCCGATATTCTCGAGTGTCGGTGTCGTGACCTCGGAACCTGTCTCAATGAGTCCCTTACCTCGATTATGGCTCCTTGTCATCACGTCCCTCACTCAATTTATTTTATTAGAGATCAGGCCGCCTCATGGGTCCGGTTTCACCCATATACAGATAGTCCCCTCGTTTCTCGGAGAGTAAGTTTTACGGAAACGACGAGGAATGACATGAGTTCTCCGATCTTTTCTTCAACACGTTGTGACACAAAACGATAAAGAAATCAAAACTTCCTGTCAGTCGCGTCATAATGACCCCCAACGCATTTCAGCCATCGGTAGGTCGCTCCTGGATGTGAAACGGAACGAAGCCCCTATAAATACCCCCTCTTTCGTTCATTTTTTACTTTGGACCAACCTTTTACCTTAGATCCTTTAAGATATTACTGCCTCCCTTCATTCTCCAGTATTCTTACCTTCGTTCTTTCAAATTACAACCTTTCTTTTACCCCTCACTTAAGCAGTGTGCTTGATTTTCTTAGCAAGTTCTCACTATTCATCTCCTCATTCTCCTTCAAACCTTCAGATCTTTTTATCTAGATGAAAAATGGCAAAGACTTCCAAGCCTGTTCCCAAAAAAGATACTCCTTCTTCTACGCAGCCGACCACTGAGGTTGAGGAGACTGCCAGTGACGTGGTTGTCCTTGAGAGGTCTTTTTCGGGTGCGGCCACTGATGAACCAGCAGTCGAACCCCCTTAAAAATATTCGTCCCCTGAGGGTGTTCGGTTAATGATGCCTTCAAGGTCGAAAAGCCCTATTCAGTTCAATACCGATGCGAGGCAGTGTCACAATACGTCTACTCTATTACTAAGGTCGTTCTTCCTGTAGTTCAAAAGTACTGCGGCTGGGCAGATAAGGATGTAATGATTCCCGGGCCTAACGATGACATCACTACCCATGTTGAGGGATATCTGAGTGTTTACACTTATCCCTTTACATTGGGCCCAGTGGACCCGGCCATCTTGGACTCTTGTAGGAGGTACGACGTATGACTCGGCCAAATCCACCCATCACTGTGGAGGATCATGATCCTCTTCCGATTCTTTATGAACAAAATTGACTGATAAAACTTGTACAGTCCTCGAATCTTTGGGGGGAGGACTGATAAAGCTTGACGTCGGGCTAGCAAGGGCCTATTTTTAAGTATTGACAAGGACCATGATCGGGGTTGGCAAGGATGCTTTGCCTGGATAAAGACCGCAGACCTGATACCTGCTGAGTGGAGGCTGTTCCTCGAAAAGTGGAACTGATCACGTAAGTACAACTCCTTTAACACGTTGATTGTATGTTTTATCTTCCTTTTTCTCATTGGTGTTTGTTGTGGTACAACCCTCGCTCGAGTCCTAAACGCCATTCCTCGGCTCAAGGAGTGGATCAAAGGAATTTTAGTCACATATGCCTTATACTTAACGCTCGTGGTGCGAGCTATCAAATGGCCACTAGGAGGACCGTTCACACGGTATGATTCCTTTCTCCGAGTAAGCAACACTAGACTTTCTTTTTCAATATTATTCCCTCATTGCTTCTTTTTTTTGAAGACTTGCCTAAGACCATCGAGCTTAGGCCCTTGGAAGGGGGCGAGGACCTTCCCATTGATCCTTTTGCTTCGGGTCAGCCTGGAACCACAGCAGGAGAGAAGAAAAGGAAGAAGGCCCCGAGTTCCTTGAGCTCGGAGAAGAAGAAACTGAGGAGAAGGTTGGCTCATAAGCCAAAGTAGAGCTCTTGATTTCGAGTGTTTGACTAAAATTTGCTATTCTGTCTCAGGGATGAGCCTGAGGACGACCTTTTTGTGGCCCTCGAGCCGTCCGTTCCCGAGGAACAAGTGGAAACTGAGGGGGAAACAGCAGGGGCTAATCCCCCTCAAGTTTACTAGGCTCGTACAAAGGTGAGGGTTGAAACCTCTCAAGTCATCGTCTCCGCCCGCCCGATGTAATAGAAATTTCGGGATCGCCCTCGTTCACAAAGTCCATGTTCGATGAAGCTCGAGCGGCGAAGAAGCGATCCAATGAAAGGGCTCATTAAGTGGACAATCCCCTCCGATGCTTCTTTAATGGCGTAGACTCAACCGTCCTGGAGGAATTTTTCAGGTTGGGTGACTTAAAGGTGCCGAGGAAAGGTCCATCCTTGGAGGTTGGTGGGTCGAACTCGAGTCCGAGGTTGATCAACTATTTCCCCGCTCCGAGCACGGATCCTAGCCGAAAAGGATAAGTAGTTATCATTGTCCTGGAGGATGCCTGGGTTCTTTTCGCCCCCGTAGGGATAGCTAGCTACCTCCGGTGCCTGGGTAAAGTGTTATCACACCCTTTTATCTTCGAACTCAGTTTTTGATGACTCTAACGTCTTTTCTTTTTCACATTTTGCAGGCGTCAGTGCTCCACCGTGAAACCTTTCTCTTATACCGAGATGATCTTCACCAACTCGAGGCTGAAGTCAAAGAGCTTATTAAAAAGAGGGACATGTATAAGCTTCTTAGCGAGCAATGTGACGGAGAAGTCAGGAATCTCCAGGCTGAGTTGGACGCGGCTCATAAAGAACATGCCACCCTCGTGGAATAGGTAAAGATCTTTGAAGTTAGTGACGACGAGTTATGCATGGCGACTAACGGTCAAAACTTGCAGGTCCAACAAAAGCTTGATCGGATAGACCAGCTCCGAGCCAAAATGGTGAAGGTCAAGGCCATGGACGAAGAGTGGAAAGGCAAAATGGACCGATTGGCTTTGTAAGAGGAGAGTTTTCAGGAGCAGCTAGCCTTGACTGAGGTCCAACTTCAAGCTGCGAGGAAGAAAGTTGAGGCTCAGTCCTAAAAAATCAAAGACCTCCAGTCTCCACTAGGCTCAGCCGTTGCTTAACGAGATACCCTTGACAAGGAGCTTAAAATAGCCAAGTCAGCAGCGAAAATAATTAGGCCAATGCTGCAAAGATGGTGGCCTAGTACAGAGCTGACACTGAGGAAGACCAGGATCGTTTGAAGGTCACCGTCGAATACCTGATATGGCAGTTCTGAAGGGAGGCTCTCAAGGAAGTTCATGCCCGGGTTTCGACCTATCGACCGAGATCGAAAATTCTAATTAAGAGGATCGAGGCCACGGACAAGAAGTTGGCATATCTCGAGAACGGGGAAGCCTTTGAGGGGTTCAGCGAATCTTATGACGGAAAAGATCCCGATGGTCCTGGTGACGATGCGGGCTTCGACGAAGATCAAGCTTAGGTGCCTTGTAGATTTTCTCTATCTTTGTATTTTATATATATATATATATATATATATATATATTCTTGAGGCTGTTTGGCCTTTGTAAAGATCTTTATATATATACAAGGCTTTTCTTTTTTCCCTTTGGCAATTTTCAAGTTTGTTTCTTTTGGCTTTTTCTTTATGATTGCAAAGATTTCAAATGCCTTAGCGCGTAGTATTAAGGTCTTGTTCGGAGGTTCAAACAAGGCTTGTTCTCGATATCATTTTGCTTAAAACTCGTGGGGGCTTGGTATGACCGGAAGCTTTGCCCAAAGTGCTCACTTAGAAGTTTTTAAATTATAATTTTGCCGAGGGTAGACTTTGAATCGGTTTGGAATTTTTGAAGGTCTTATGTTTTGGTTACGGGTTTCGGACGTCTCCGAGCCATTTCTAGGATGAACGTAGCCTTTTAAGTTCGGGTATTTCCCAATAGGCTTATTACCCCGGGATTCCACACTCGAGTCGTCCGGGCTTTGCCCAAGACGACAGACCCCGAGTAGGGGTGGCCGTAGCCTTTAAAGTTCGGGCATTACCTAATAGGTTTTTGTGTCCGTGGGCTTCGATAGCCCGAGTCGTCCGAGTTTACCTTGGATGACAGTCCCCAAGTGGGAATGATCTCTTGGATCCAGATAGAGGTGGCCCTTGGGCTCGATGTCTTAAGGAACAAAACATAGTAATTTTTAGGAGACACAATATGTATCTGCAAGGTAGAAACTTTCTTTTATTTCTGTGCACAATATACAAGACTGCAAATGCATACCAGCTATGTGTTATGGCCTAAGTGGTCTCTATGGGCACTGTTCATTTGACCGTTTGTCCCTTACAATAAATCCTATCCACTAAGCCCAGACTGTTCGAGCACAAAGTTTCTTTCCTTGCTAAAATTATTATCCGAGGGTGATGGCCCCTAGTATTCGAGGTCAATCGTAGAGAGGGCCCGGATACTATTGATGTGACCCTCACTCTAGTTCATAGACGATCTTCAATTCTAAGTTAGCACAATCTATTGTTTCCTCATTTAAGACCTTGCTAGAAAACCCATTTGGGACAAAATCGGTTCAAGGGGAAACGAGTGCAATGCGTGATACCTAATAACTGCATCATTCTTTGGTCGTTGCCTGCAAGTTTTTGTTCAATTCGTAATATATGTAAAGAAAAGAATGATGGGGTCGTACCTTAGCAGTAGTACCATTTTAAGTAGGTCACGTTCCAGTTGTTCAAAAGTCGCTCACCGTTCCCTGCTTCGAGCTTGTATGATCCTTTGCCGGTGATCTCGTTAATTCGATACGGATCTTCCTAGCTTACCTTCGTTCGTGTTCTTGGTGTTTAATATCACTTTTCTTAACACCAAGTCCCCGATATTAAAGTATCGGATGTTGGGTCTCCAGTTGTAATACCTTTTGATCCGTTGTTTTTGGGAGGCCAACCGGACGAGGGCGGCCTCGTGCCTCTCATCCAAAAGTTCCAGGCTCATGCTCATGGCCTCATCGTTTGAATCTTCGGTCGCATATCGGAACCTAAGACTTGGTTCTCCTACTTTGACCGATATTAGCACTACGACACCGTAGACCAACGAGAACAGGGTGGCCATGGTACTAGATTTTGAGGTCGTACTATATGCCCAAGGGACTTCAGGCAAAATCTCTTTCCATTTTCTTTTGGAATCGGTCAATCTTTTCTTAAGATTTTGGAGGATCGTTTTGTTCGTAGATTCCGCCTGCCCGTTTCCTCTAGGGTGACAGGGTGTCGATGAAATCATTTTGATCTTATGGTTCTCAAAAAATTTATTCACTTTACTGCCGATGAACTGCTTCCCATTGTCAGACACGATCTCGGACGGTATTCTGAACTGACATATTATGTGGTCCCAAATAAAATTAGTAACTTCTTTCTCCCTTACTTTCTCAAATGCCTGGGCTTCCACCCATTTAGAAAAGTAGTCAGTCATAAACAATATAAATTTAGCCTTACCGGGTGCCCATGGCAGGGGACCGACGATGTCCGTTCCCGTTTCATGAATGGCCAGGTGACACTATCGAATGTATTAGCTCCTCGGGCTGATAAATCATCGGTGCATGCCTCTGACATCCGTCTCACTTTCGCACGAACTCCTTTGCGTCTTTCTCCATGTTGATCAAGTAGTAGCCGGTGTTGATACTCAATTGTTTCCTCATATAAACACACACACACACACACTATATATATATATATATATATATATATATATACATACACACGCTTTTTCAAAATAGTATATTTGCATCATCATTTAGCTTATAAACCTATACAAGCATTTTTCATAATTTTCCATAATTTTTGAAGGCTTTAAATTAATTTCTTTATGCATTTTATTATATAAATTGTATTGGTAAAAAAGAGATTCACACGTGTAATAAATCTTGATGACTCAGTAGTCTACGTGGAGAAATGAAGACACGACAACTGGACGGGACTCTAAGAAGAGGTACGAGGCAAAGAAGCACGGAAAATCACACCCATGGGTTAATTAGCTACGGAAGTCTCAACCTGATTGAGAAGATGAAGAAACACGGTCAAAAGTGTATTTGGACAGAATAAAGGGCAGATTCAGAGATCTTCAAATTAGAAATCTATACGTTACACAACATTCACTCAACAGTTACGATTGATTCATTGTAACGTTACATTAGAGTCATTATTAGTCACTAATGCTCAATCACCAGAAAAGGTAGACATTATGTTAGGAACCCTATATAAAGGAGAAAAATATAACCTGTAAAGAGGGAGAAAAACATTCGAACTACTATTGCAATATACTTACTTTTTGTGCATCTTATTGCTTTCCATTTATAAGTTTTCCTACAATTATAATCTTATTCTTTGGTTATCAGAAACCCGCGTTCTTCTTAAAATAGCTTTCGGCAAAGAATCCAATTCTTTAGTTAAACAAATTGGTTCCATTACCGGGAATCTGGTAATCTTTATTTTCTTTTCAAGCGATATCCTCTAAACTATGTCGAACTCCAATGACAACAACCAACAAAGGAATGGAACCCCAGTTCCATCGCCTTCAGGAACCCCACGTGGTTCAAGGGAACAATCCCCAGAAAGATCCAATAACAACACTGATAATAATGATCAAACGGTGGAACAAGATCGGGTAAAACAAATGATTGCGGAGTATATGATCAAGGCTTTGCAAGAATTTGCGAGGGGATTACACGCAATGTTATCTGCACCACTGACACCACCTCCCAATAATACCATCATCATGGAAAATCCTCAATCTAGGTTGGAAAACTTAGGAAGGGGAGATACTCCTAATGAATCTCTCGAAGCGAGACCAGGTATATCTAATAACTCTGAATTACAGACTTTATTACTAACTTTGCAGAAATAGGTGAAGGAACAAAACGATCGAATTGAATCGAACAAATTCGTGGAGTACAACCTGTTATCAAAGGCATTGACGTTGATAGATATTATCAACAATCTTGGAAACCAAGCACAACACCCGTACCTATTCCCAAGAAGTTTAAAATGCCTGCCATTCCTAAGTATGACGGGACAACCGACCCACGCGACCATGTGACTGCTTTTACCACCAGAGTGAAGGGAAACAACTTAAAAAACAAGAAATTGAGTCGGTCCTACTTAAAAAGTTTGGAGAAACACTTACCAAAGGGGCGCTAACCTGGTATTCTCTTCTCCCTGAAAACTCTATTGATTCTTTTGCTGATCTTGCAGATTCTTTTATAAAGGCACACTCCGGTGCGCAAAAAGTCGAGAAAAGGATTGAGAACATCTTTAAAATAAAATAAGGATACACAGAACTACTTCATGAATTTGTAGACATGTTTCAACGAGAAAGAATGCAACTACCAAGGGTGCCTGATAATTGGGCAGCCATGGCATTCTCAAGTAATCTAAATGACAAAAGCTCAGAAGCTACGAGAAGACTCAAGGAAAGCTTGAGAGAATTCCCGGCTACAACGTGGAACGATGTTTATAACAGGTATAGTACTAAACTTCGAATAGAAGAAGATACCATTGCTCGTCCGAAAGAGGAAGATTATACCAGATCCATACGTTCAGAATCAGACAGTAGATCAGGTAAAAACATTTACGATCCATACTTGGGACCATTGGGACGTGAAACTCGTCCCAGGTTCGAAAACACTAAGTTAGATTTTGGACCACCAAGTAGAGATGCAGGCTCGTCCTCATCTAGATCCAAAAGGGATCAAGATCAATGACCTAGAGGTAATGCGCGAATTGGGGATCACACCTTTAATGTAAGTACCTCCGAACTAATTTCAGTGTTAAGAAATTTGGGTGATAAGGTTCGATGGCCCAAAGAGATGAGGTCGAACCCGAATAAGAGGAACCCAGATCTCTGGTGTGAATTCCATAATGAGCATGGGCACAGAACTGCAGATTGCAGATTTTTGCAAGGTGAGGTGGCTATTTGACAGAATTGTTTAGTGACAAAGGTAAACATGCATACATGAAGAACAAGCAGGAGCCCCCAAAACCTCCATCTCCAAAACAAACCGTCAACGTGATACACGGAGGAGAAGAAGTAAACGGAGTGGTCTGCAAAACGACCACAAAGTTCACAATTACACACGGAAAGCGGGTTCGTGAAATCTGGAAGCAGACGATATAACCTTCGATGATGCAGATATCGGCGGATTAATGCTTCCTCACAACGATGCTCTGGTAATATCTTTACTTACTCATGACACTAATGTAAAAAGAGTATTGATTGATTCAGGTAGTTCAGTCAATATCATTTTGCTAAGAGTCGTGGAAGAAATGCTATTGGGGAATCAAATAATCCCAAGGGCACGAGCCATATCAGGGTTTGATAACTCTACCGTTATAACAAAAGGAGAAATTGAACTTAACACTTATGCTGAGGGAGTGATCAAAAGGACAAGGTTCCAAGTCATCGATACTGACATGGCTTATAACGTAATCGTGGGAAGGCCATGGATCCACGAAATGAAAGCAATTCCCTCTACCTTGCATCAGGTAATTAAATTCCCCTATGAATAGGGGATTCAGCAAGTTAGAGGCGATCAGCAAACCGCGAGAAATATAAATTTCGTGGTACACTACAACAAAAAAGTAGAGGTGAAAGAATCAAAGGATAAGGAAATCTCCCAAGCAGGTGACATCGCCCAAACAAGCACGGAAGAAATTACAACCCAAATAGGTACGAAAGGTATTACTGCTGAAACAGGTACAAAAGAAATTACTTACGAGAAAGTGAATCAAGTCACCACGGAAGAGGCATTAGACCACACAGATGTAGATTCCAGACCGGACGTCATTCATGAACCGGAGGAAAATGAGCACATCAAAACAACTACGGAAGAGCTCGAAGCTGTTCCATTGTCTGAATAAAAGCCTGAACAAAAAGTGTACATAGGCACGAGGTTGAGTTCCGGTCGAAGAGGTAATTTAATTAATTATTTAAAGGCTAATGTAGATTGCTTTGCGTGGTCCCACTCAGATATGACAGGTATTCCGCTAGAGGTAATGACTCATAAACTAAATGAAGATCCATCCTTCGTACCTGTTAAGCAGAAGAAAAGAAAGCAAGGACTATTCAAGAACCAAGTGATTGACGAAGAGGTACTGAAACTCTTAAATATTGGTTTAATACGAGAGGTAACGTACCCTAACTGGCTAGCTAACACTGTGATAGTACCTAAAAAGAATGGAAAATGGAGAGTTTTCGTAGATTATACTGACTTAAATAAAGCATGCCCCAAAGATTCATTCACATTACCACATATAGATCAAATGATTGATTCCACCGCAGGTGATGAATTATTAAGATTTCTAGATGCGTATTCTGGTTATAATCAGATGGATCCCTCAGATAAGGAAAAACCTCCTTTATTACAAGAAGGGGGACTTATTGTTATAAAGTCATGTCTTTTGGCTTAAAAAATGCTGGAGCCACATATTAAAGGCTAGTGACCAAGATGTTCCAGGAACATCTGGGAAAACAATGGAAGTTTACATTGATGACATGCTGGTAAAATCAACACGGGCGGAAAACCATTTCCAGCACCTCTCTATTACCTTTGACATTTTACGCAGGTATAATATGAAGCTTAATCCAGAAAAATGCGCTTTTGGCGTGGAATCAGGTAAATTCTTGGGTTTCTTTGTATCAAACAGGGGACTAGAGGTAAATCCTGATCAAATTTAAGTTATAGAAGAAATACCTGATGTACTTATAAATAAAAAATAAGTTCAAAGACTAACGGGAAGAATTGCAGCCTTAGGAAGATTTATTTCCAAATCTTCTGAGAAAAGTTTCAAATTCTTCTAGTGTTCTCAAAAAGCAAAACCGGTTCGAATGGACTGAAGAATGTCAACAGGCTCTCAAAGACCTAAAGGTTTACCTATCAAAACCTCCGTTGCTGTCAAAGCCGAAGGAGGGGGAGCGGCTATATATCTACCTTGCTGTCTCGTAAATTGATGTAAGTGCAGTATTGGTAAGGGAGAATAAAGGGAAACAATCTCCTATTTATTATGTAAGCAAGACATTACTGGATGCTGAAACTAGATATCCACATCTAGAAAAGTTAGCCTTAGCTCTAATCATGGCATCTAGAAAATTAAGGCCATACTTCCAATGCCATCCAATCACAGTTGTGACCTCGTATCCATTAAGAAACATACTGCATAAACAAGAACTATCAGGAAGATTAGCCAAGTGGGACATAGAATTAAGTGAGCACGAAATAATATATCGGCCTAGGACTGCAATCAAGTCTCAAATCTTAGCTGATTTTGTCGCTGATTTTAGTAATAACATTGTCCCTAAAGTGGAAAAAGAGTTACAACTCTTCAACGGTGTTAATACGGGTCTATGCACCCTTTTTACCAATGGTTCTTCCAATATAAAAGGTGCCGACTTAGGCATAATCTTAATATCACCCACGGGTGAAAAGACACGTTAGACTATCAAATGTTATCTTATAACTAACAATGAAGCAGAGTACGAAGCTGTTATTGCAGGGTTAGAACTTGCACGAGAGCTTTTAATAGAGAAAATCTAGATCAAAAGCGATTCCCAACTGGTAGTAAATCAGATGCAGGGGACTTACATCGCTCGGGATACTCGGATGCTACAGTATCTGGAAAAGGCACGAGATCTCGTGAGACCATTCAAAACATGGAAGGTAGTACAACTACCTAGAGAGGAAAGTGCAGAAGCAGATGCATTAGCTAACCTCGCAGCAGTCATAGAAGTAACAAACAAGGACAATGCAGTTGTCGTTCATCTATTCCATTTAGCGATCGACCAGGATAGAAATGAGGTAACTTTCAACAATTTAACCTGGGATTGGAGAAATGAAATCCAATTTTTTTTATAGAACGACATCGTACCTGAAGACAAGAAAATATCTTAAGCACTTCGCTGCAAAGCTGCACGGTACTGCCTCATTCGTAACTCGTTATATCAAAAAATGTTCGGAGGGCCCCTAGAAAAATGCCTCGGATCTAACCAAACAGAGTTTGTGATGAAAGAAGTCCATGAAGGACACTGTGGAAATCACTCAGGGGCGAGATCCTCAGTGAAAACCTTAATCAGAGCTGGATATTATTGGCCTAAGATGGAAGAAGAGGCCGAGGAATTCGTGTCCAAATGCGATAGGTGCCAAAGGTTTTCCAATAACATGCATCGACCAACGATTATTACATCCCATAATATCCCCACGACCCTTCATGAAATGGAGGATGGACATAGTGGGACCTCTTCCCACAGCTAAAGGACAGGTACGGTTTTTGCTCGTGCTAACCGACTATTTTACAAAATGGGTAGAGGAAGAAGTGTTCAAACAGGTGCGAGAAAAGGAAGTTAAAAGTTTCTTATGGCGAAACGTAATATGCCTCTTTGGGATACCGAAGGAGATCGTGTGTGATAATGGCCCACAATTCATAGGCTCGCAAATCACAGGATTCTTCGAAAGCTGGCAAATTAAATGAATCACTTCAACGCCATACCATCTCGTGGCTAACGGTCAGGTTGAGTCAACGAATAAAGTCATCATCAACAATCTAAGAAGCGGCTATATAAAGCCAAAGGAAACTGGCCTGATGATTTGCCAGCGGTACTATGGGCATACATGACAACGTCAAAAACAGCCACGGGAGAAACTCCATTCGCGCTTGTCTATGGCTCAGAAGCCTTAATACTTGTAGAGATTGGCGAACTAAGCTTAAGTCTTACAATAGCCACGGAGGAAGCAAACAACGACAAATTGAGGACCAATCTGGACCTACTCGAACCACGGAGAGAAGCAACACTGATATAGATGGTAGCTCAAAAACAAATCATAGAGTGTTATTTCAACCGTAAAGCTCATCTCAGGTACTTTAAGATTGGGGACTTCGTCCTCAATAGTCTTTCAATCAATGAAATAAGCATGCACAAGAAAGCTAAATCAAAACTGTGAAGGACCCTACAAAATCCGAGGCATAGTTGGGAAAGGCGCTTACGAGTTGGAAGCTATGGACGGAAGAATCCTACCAACTTGGAATGCCATTCACTTGAAGAAGTACTACTTTTAAGGAAAAGAAGTACCCCCGGTCAGGTATCACACGTTCGATTTTATTTTGAACATTTGAAATTTTACTAACCTTTTTAGATGATAGGCATAAAGCTAACCCATCACCAGATGATGATATTAGACCTGCAAAGACGCGAGGAAATAACACAATTCCCGGTCTAGGGTTACACTTTCTGATGGACGTTTTAAAAGGGTTAAGCAGTCATCATCTAAAAAA
>ML437826.1:30686-98329 GCA_005239525.1 Nicotiana knightiana
CTTTTCAGGAAAAGGACCACAAGGAAGGAATAGTCAAGTGCTCGAGATTTCATTCTTCAAAGCTCAAACACTTGGGGGACTATACAGTATGGAAGGCAAAGACAAAGAAAAAAAGACTATCAAAAAGTCAAATCTCGAGCCTGAAGATCCATCTATCCAACAAGTCAAGTGATACGAGCAAAATCAAAAGAGCCAAAGACTCGAACACAAAGCCTAATCCAAAAAACCTTCGAACATGATCAGGTTAAAAGGCAAAATATTAGTTACGAGGAAGAAATGCACATCTTTGTACTTATTCAAAATAGTTATGGATAAAAGATCATCATCATTGTACTCATTCGAAACTGTTGTAACTAAAAATAGTTATGAAATCTTTATACTCATATAGAAAACTGTTATCAAATAAAACAGTTACAGATGAAAGATCAAAATCCTTGTACTTGTTCAAAAAACTGTAAAATAGTTACGGATGTAAGAGAATTTCCCTCGTGCTTATTGAAAATTTTTGTCAACAAATACAGTTACGGGTGAAAACCCCAATTTGAATAAAAATTGTTACGAACGAAAAATAGTTGCCCTCTTGTATTAACTCGAAAAAACGGTTACATATAGAAAACAGTTACGAAATACAAGTGTATATCAAATTTTAAAAGAAAACAGTTGCAACATGAGTTTTAGACGATAATCAAACACATGTAAAATGTTGTGGAAGTTCAAACAAAAAACTTTCCTCAGAAACATTCTTAAACATGTGAAAAATTCCTATCACTCTATTGCATTATTACACCTTTATGAAGTTGAGACGTCTTCTTCATTAAGTGTCGATCAAAAAGGGCCCTCTTTCATAAATTATGCCTACTACAAAAAGGCACACATTTTATATGACACCGTGCCTATTACGAAAAGGTGCGAGTAATCTAAAGCATTCTATATGCAAAACTCAGAGGTAAAACTAAAACCTCGAAAAATAAAGCATGCAAAAGACTTAAAGAGTGGAACAGAAACTCAACGGAAAACAAAAGTCATACTTGCATTAATATATTAAAACGGCTAAGTAAAAACTAAGTATTAACTTATACTTAGCCATATAGATTTTTTATATATACAATGAGGTGCCCCTAAGTTGTCATTTGGGGACTTTAGAGAGATCCAAATTTACCCCCGATGGGACTGGGGTTAACCACCAATTGAGACAAAAAAAAGGGGTGAATCGACATCTTAATCTTCTTGAGGAGGGGGATTGACTTATTCATCAGCAGAAGGAGTAAGAGCAGCTTGGGATGAAGAGGCTCGGACAACAGGAGTCTCACCTTTAGGTGGGGAAATATCCAAACCTTGTTGAGCCTTTTCCATGGCTTCCTTGATCTTAACAATTTCAGCGTTAAGGTCGAATTCTCCCCGACTCATTTCTGTCAATGTATCGAGGCAAGAATTCATGTACACCCAGCTAACATCGACAGCTACCGCCTCTTCGAGACTTTCATAATCTCTCTCCCATATCTGAAGCTCAACTCTTAACCCATCCTTCTCAACTTCAGTAGCTTCACGGGCAGCCCTCAAAGGTACAATTGACTCCTCCAAAGATTGGGTTTTGTCTAAAGCAATGCGAAGATCCTCCTGAGTCCAGGTAAGTGACTGCACAAGCTCGCCTGAGTATTCCTCCTTCTGCTCTAGCAAGGCTTTCAAGCTCCTAACTTCTTCGGAGGCACGAGATAATTGCTCAACAAACGAAGACTCAAGAATGCTCTTGTCTTTGTCCGCTTGGTTAGAAGAATCCTTCTCCACTACCAACTCCGCAGCCACAACTCTCATCTGCCGCTCCAAGGTATTTTTTTCTTCTTCTAAGGCTTCCATGTCGAGCCTCAGGATTTCATATTGCCCATTCCAATTCCCTGCTTCAACATGCCACTCCTTTAGCTCTTGCTCGTGTTAGAAATTTTCTTCATGAGTTTTATGCCTATGAGATTGATCTACAAAAACAAAATCAATTAGATACGGTAATTACATGCATAGGAATGAGATACAAAAGAATGAACGTTACCTTCAAGGAGGAATGCACAACCTCATTAGCCCAGGTAAGAGAACTGTGACTATCTAGCTTGGTCCTCTCTGTTGAGCCAATCAAAGGCTTCAGCCACACTTCGGGTTGACCGAATTTCTTAAAAAGGCTCCCATCAGTCGGAACCTCAATTAGCACTTGCCTCATCTCCCTGCTGGAAGACCCTACTTCTCTAATAGGAGGCACAGAAGCAGGATGAAATGAAGGAGCCACGGGCAATGAAATTTGTGGAGATGAAGAAGTCTCAGGCACGGACACTTGAGGAGCTGAGAAAGCCACGGGCAAGGCAACAGTGGGAGCAGAAATGGCCAAAGGAGCAGTGGAAATAGCCGGAACGGATGAAGAGATTTCTCTAAAAGAGGGAGCAAAAACAACCAGAGGTGCCTCATTAAAAGCAGGGCCAAAACCTTCGTGGAATAGATGATCCACAGAATCATGAGCAAGAGAAGAAAAAGAATCCTCGGGGGTAGAAGGTCTGACATCAGGTACGAAAGTCATTGCCACGGGTGTAGACTCATCGTCTGAGACCACTCTTCTTCTACGTGACCTGTGCACCAGAATGCCCTTCTCTTATTCTTCTTCTTCTTCTTCTTCTAAGGTCTTAGACCCACCAACTTTCCTCTTGGAAGAAGAGGAACCATTAATAATCTCTTGGGCCTAAGTCAAAGACATCTTCGGAATGGATGCAGCAGACATCCCCCGAGCAGAAAACCTTGTCAAAAGGAAAAAGGTTAAACAAACGAAGAAAAAGAAGCCCAAGTAAGGAAAAGGAGCGAAAACAAAAGTTTCACTTACCATGAGTCTTCACTTTCAAACGGTACTTCACGGAGAAGTACTTACAAGATCTTTCCTCCAATGGAGCAACCGACAACATCTTTTCTACCCAATCACGGATACCAGAGACATTCTCAACAGTACCCATGATTGCTGAAAGAAGAAGAAAATAGCTACAGTGTTAATGAAACACTTAAAGCAAAGAGAAGAAGAATAACAGATGTGAGCTAAAATGTACTCACATGCGCGATTCCACTACTCAGGGAAGGGAAGATTTTCCTCGTCCACTAAACCAGCAGTGGGAACAGCAACGTACTAAAGGTACCAACCTATATCCTTATCGTCATCAGGGGTTACCAACACTCTTTTGCTCCTAGCAGCTAGAGTGAAAACCCCTTGACGAAATAAGGTAGAAGAATAAATATGAATGAGGTGATTGAAATAAAAAGGAACCGAAGCTAAAGAAGCTAAACATCTAAGACACGCGACAACCCACCACACAAGAGGACCAACTTGTCCTAAGCAAATGTTGAAAAAATGACAAAATTCGATGATGACTAGATCGATAGGAGGTCTAAACCCTAGAGTTAAAGGGTAAGTGTAAACAAAATAAGGCCTCATATTGTAAGACGTTATTATTTGATTACTATTTGGAATAGCAATGGGAAAATCAGACTCCCAAGAACATTCCCTGCGAACAAGGGGAATCAAACCTTCGGTAATAAGAGTGGGATACCTATCAACACTATCAAGGGATACCGACTGGTCTACAAGAACCTGACTATCCCTAGTGAAGGTAAACTTAGCAGGAATGATTTCATCAACTCGTGGTTCGCGTAAGGGTTTGTGATGTTCTCTACCCCTAGACAGAGACCTGGAAACCCTAACTCTTGGGGAGACTAAAGACCTAGCAGAAGGAGGGGAAACAATCTGAGAAGAAGAAGAGCCTCTCGAAGGAGTAGAGCCTAAACTCCTCAGTCTACCACCCCTCCGACTCCGAGTCGGAGCGAAAGAGGGTGTTAACTCATCAACGTTTATGACTCCCTTATATTGGTGTGAAGAATACATATCTACAAAGGAAAAGAAAAAAGTTCTTTACAAATAAAGTTTGAAAGTTAGAAGCTTTTCGTGAAAGAAAAGGAAAAGGGGGTATTTATACTCGAAGACAACCGTTAAAAAAAAATGGAAAAAAAAGCAATTATGTGAAAACCATAATTGAAGATGTCACTTCGTGACTGATGCAGCCGGAAGAAAGCCCTAAAAGGCACTGAATAATTACAGAACCAACCCAAAAATGCCACGTGGCATAAGTATTAAATGGAAGTGACCAGCGACGCTTACGTACAGGAAAAGATACAATGCTTCGAGTAAAGCAGCGGCAAAATATTCCCGCCATAAATGAGTATCCACTTGCCAAATATTAATTGATAAATATATGGTAAGTGGGGGGACTATATGTATTGGTAAAAAAGAGCTTCACACATGTAATAAATCTTGATAACTCAGTAGTCTACGTGGAGCAATGAAGACATGACAGCTGGACAAGACTCTAAGAAGAGGTACGAGGCATGCCAAAGCACACCCCTGGGTTAGTTAGCTACAGAAGTCTCAATCTGATTGAGAAGATGAAAAGACACGGTCAAAAGTGTATTTGGACAGAATAAAGGGCAGATTCAAATATCTTCAAATTAGAAATCCATACATTACACAACATTCACTCAACAATTACGGTTGATTCATTGTAACATTACATTAGAGTCATTATTAGTCATCTTAATCACCAAAAATGGTAGACGCTATGTTAGGAAATTCCCTATATAAAGGAGAAAAATATAACCTGTAAAGGGGGAGAAAAAACATTCGAACTAATATTGCAATATACTTATTCTTTGATTATCAGAAACCAGTGTTCTTCTTAAAATAGCTTTGGGCAAAGAATCCAATTCTTTGGTTAAACATAAATATCCAATAATTACCCTCCAAATTAATTTTATGACGATTTAATCATCTAAACTTATCATTTATACCAATATGAGATTTTAAATATTTTCAGTGCATTTCTTATAATTACATTTGCATTTTTAAGGCTAAATTGCACATTTTGCAATAACAGTCCATATGCACATATAATTTACATTATTTGTGCAGAAAATGACTTTTTATTCTTTTATAATGTTAAGTAATTATTTTTAATCATTTTAGTGCACAACTGATATTTTTTTATTCATTAATTACTTTCATAAATTATTATTTTATTAAATACTGGGTATTTAAAATTTGGCCAAAAACTTACCTATTTTTCGGACCTAAGCTACCAGTCCCTTAGCCCAATAAACCTCAGGCCCAAACCAAATAATCCCCAACCTAATTGACTAAACCAACTCGACCCAAGACCCCAACTAATCGTGGCTGTTGATCTCTGAGATCAACGGTCCACGTTGAGTCCCCCTTTTTAAAATCACCCAACCCCAAGCACTAATCCCATTCCCCCTAAACCCTCCACCTCTCTGCTCTCTCCCCTCTGAAGAACCCTAACCCGCCACCTCTCGAAAATCCCTCTTCTAATGGGATTTTGTTCCCATTCACTAACCATATCCGTATATTTCCATTACTGAGTAATTCTCTGCGGTATCACCTAGTACATGCCTAGACATGGCAACTACTCTTACCTTGATTCTGTCCGATTGACTCCCATCTCTTGAATCTGGATGATATTCCATCCACACACATTTATTCTACACCGTGTGAGTCCGATTTTTGCTCATTTTTTTTGCTGATTCGTACTTAGCCCTAAACTAGGATTTACAGAATTTCTTTGAATCAAACCAAAATTGGTTCATGTCTTTGATTTTAAGTATTATCTCGTCTATATTCATCCTATTAAGTGTAAATTTGATTTTTTCCTTCTCTACCGATTTTTTCACTTGTCCTAAAAGTTAGGGTTTTCAGATCTTGTTTTCTTAATTAATTTGATTCACTGATTTTTGTGTTATTTGTGTCTCCATTCATCTTTGTGTGTGAATATTCTGTTAACACTTTGTTTTTCCAAAAATTAGGGTTTACTTTTTTTTTTCTCTAAATCTGATTCGATTCTGCACGATAGTTATTCCTTATTTGTGTTTGATTTATACTTTTCCTTATTCACTCGCTCAATCTCTATCTCTATATAAACCTCTCCCATTCCCCTTTTAAAGGGACCGGGAATCATTAAGAAAAAATTACAAAAAAAATTAAAATTGTGTGCTATATGATCTCTAATACTCTTGCTCCATATTCTGGTTCCTGGCCGGCTGAAAGTCAAGGCTAGAAATTCTGGGTTCTTGCTTTGTATCGATATTCATAACACTGTGGACTTCCTTTCTTTCATGTTCTCGCTTAACTAGTGAGTTACCATACCTTTTTCATTTCATTCCCATTTACCTGTCATTAGCATATGTTTTCACTTTTGAAGACTGTTGTTCAATGTGTTTCTGGGCTGTTCTCGTATGCAATTCTGACTGTCTTACTTCAATTTTAGACCTTTCTAATATAAATGCCATTACATTTGTAGTTTGAGAAATGTAGACCTGCTTTGAGTTGATTAATTTCTTTATAAGTCTGCCTAGCCTATGTGTTACTGATAACCATCTCTACTGTTTAAAATTTGCTACTTGAACATGCTCTCATATCCCCTTTCTATGGGTTTATTGACTAAGTATGAGTATATTCATTAAGTATATAGCACAAGTCTGTTTCTGAATTTGTTGTGATGACATGTAGCCTGTTTTGATCCTGTTTTCACCATATCTTGACTTCCCTAGTAATTTCCCTAATTCTGTTAAGTTCTGTTGCCGATTGATATGATTCCTTCTTGTGACACTAGCATTCTACACTTAGCATAATTTGAACTTCTTTTACTATAAGTCTATGCACATCAATCTTGCAAACTTGTCTTGTCAATATATGCATTATGTGTTGAATTTGTTCTTCTGAAACTTTGCTAAAGTCTGTTCTTAAAACCCAAGCATGTTCTATTACCCGTTTTATGTCCTCAACTTTAATCTGTTTGTATCCCTTAGTGTTGTCCGTTAACCTCAGTCTATTCCTTTACTGCTTGGTCTCTTTGTGTTCTTATTCTTAGTCGGCTGAAAGCCAAGGCTACTTAGATTCTATCCTTTGACCTCCCTAGTGTGATCACTGCTCAGGGTCTAATTGAGACCCTTGTGAACTCTGACACACTAGGACTTAGTCCCTAGTTATTCTCTCAATCTCTTCTACTAACCTACCTAGTGTGAGCACTGCCCTGGGCTCCTAAGCCCTTGGAAACTCTGACTTACTAGGGTCTTGGTTCTGTATGCTCAACTCTGTTTTCTACCTACTGGGTGAATCAATTGGTTTCTGGCTGCTTTATGTCAATGAAGATGTAATTTCTGGGTTGTTATATGAAGGCCTGGCCTGACTGGGTATATCTTTGGGCCTGATGTACGCTCCCTATAGTTATTTTATTCTGTAATTTATGCCATTCATTGGGTCTGTAATAATCATGTAATAACATTTGGGGTATTAATAAAATTGGGGAAAAGGGGGCTTATATTAAAACTTGCATAAAAAATGGTAGAGATCCTGCCTATAGGTGCTCTACAATGCTCAAATGTGTTATTATACTCAAACATGTTCAGTTATTATGTGTTAGAAATCCTGCCTATAGGTTCTCTACTTTGCTCAAGTGTGTTATGCTTTTACCTGTTAGAAACCATGCCTATAGGATATTAAATGACTAATATGTTAATGTGCATATGCATTAGGCTGTATAGGATTTCGTTAATCTACAAAATTTTGATACCATGCCTATAGGATCTAAAATCAGTTTCAATTATAACTATAGAAATCCTTCATATAGGGTCTAAATCAGTCTTAATTATTATCCTGCTAGTTTCTTTTAAGTACTAATTCTGAATTTTGAACATTATGGCATCATCATTGTTAGAAAGCATGCCTATAGGATTCAACTAAGCAGTTCCGAATATATTCCAATGATTACCATTGTTAGTTATTGCGTGAATCACCTAGACATCATGCCTATAGGTTTAATCTCTTATACTTATGATCAGTAGGCAACTGCGTAGGCTTTTAGAAATTGTATTAATAAAAATGGCATTTACATATGAAACTCCCTGCTTATCAAAATCCAGAATCACATAGAGATCATGCCTATAGAATTCTACAACCTTAACTTGTTTAAAATCTGCAACCGTCAAATGCCTAACTTGTGTGCGTGCATTTATTGTCTAAGTGCGGAGGCTTACTTGAGCCTTTATTTGCCTATACATGAAAGTCCAACTTGTTTTGTATGTCACCTAGTTTTCTCATTTTTGATAAACCTAAGTTAAGTCTAGAACCATCCCGAGATAGAGGTCCAAATGCCTCCTGGACCATATGTGTGGGATGGGTAGTGCACGCACAGGGTACAATCTAGAATCAACTAGTGCGCTTTAGGTAAACAACTTAAAGATAGTAATCGGGTAGCAGGTGCCCGCTGAATAATACGAGTAACACCCCAACTCGAGGGAGTTACGAAGTATTATTTATGTTTCACGGGGTGATCCTTTAGGCTAAAAATTTTAGGACCCCCCATCTTTGATTTTAAAATCAATTATTTGTTTATTTGCCTAATTTTATCTTGTGTAGACTAATTCATATAATTCGAGTTTGGCCTGGACCCACCGCTGTGGACCTCGAGGAGTGCCTAACACCTTCTCCTCGAGGTAAGTTCATCCCTTACCTGATCTTTGGTGACGCAAACTGGTTAAACCTGAGTTATTTGCAAATAGGTGCCCTAACGCACCTCAAACCCATTAGGTGGCGACTCTCTTTTAACACCCTTCCTTAAAAGAGTTTTCACGTGTCAAAACCCGATTTCGCAAGAAAAAAGGGCGCGACAGCATGGCGACTCTGCTGGGGATATTTTTTCCGCCTCTTACCATAATGAACTTGGTCTATATGAATAAGTCTTCTCTGATAAGCGTGTCTTTATTATTTTGCTTTTACATGAATATCCAGCTCCTGATTCCCCTCTTGTTTCTACATGCACACCTTTTTCCCTATGTTCCCTTTATGAGAATTCGCATTAATATGCAAATCTTCACTTAATCTGGTTACAATGTGTGTTTTCCTTTATTTTCTAGTCGTGTTCACTTGCTCCAAATCATTTTTAAATTTGCTATATCATGTCTCTCCCTATCCCTACCCTTTTACTGATTGCAATTCTTTCACATTGCCCGAACTAACTTCTTCCTTGTTTTTCTTTCCTTTTATGTCTTTACGTTTCATTTAATACTGCATTTACTTCCTTCATTATGAAAATACTTGACAACGTGTTATTTTATATTTACATAAAGCATGCTCCACATCATAATCCACTCGTGCGTAATTGATACCACAACAACGCTTGATGAGTGTCCAAGCTCTTCCTAAATCAACCTTTAATATTTGAAAAGGCTTATTTGCGGTAAAAATAGTTGATCAACGGTGCAATCGACGATTCTGTGCCTTTCCCTATCAAGTTATCCACTTGAGGGTACAGGTCCAGACTCTTCTAGAAACCCCACTCTGATATTAACTGTGCATGCATCATGTCTAAACCTAATATGGGTTAGAACGCTATCCTCATAATAACTCTCTAAGGCAAACCTTGTCCAAAGACCACCGAGATTTACATAATACCAATGGGTACAATCATGATATGTGCATTATTTGGAGAAAACGTGCCGATATTCTAATCATTAATGTGTAAATAGTTGAATTCGGAAGGGAAAGGGATAACTTTATTTTTTTTGCAAAAATGAAGCACGAAGTCCCCAGGTTCGGCATGGCTCGAAGTATCCCACCTTTGTTGCTAGATTGGTGGGAAAAACTCTCGCCAAGCGACAAAAACCACGTGAAAAGAGTTCTCGGGAATTTACCTTTCTTGCTAGACATTCAGCCAAACAATGTACTGATTGAGGCTGCTACTATGTTCTGGGATGAGAAGAGGGTCGTTTTCCATTTTGGTGAAATTGAAATGACTCCCCTTCTAGAGGAAATATGAGGCTTTTCTGGGCTTCCCTGGGATAGCCCTGGTCTGTTGATACCGGAAAATCGTACTTCTCGAGGCTTTCTGAAAATGATGGGTTTCATGAGGAATGATGAGTTAGTCTGCCTGAAGAAGTCTTACATACCATTTGACTTCCTTTACGAGCGTTATGGGCACAGCAAGTCCTACCGCCTTTATCATGATGAGTTTGCCATCACTTCTCTGGGTTGGACTCACCGTTAGGTTTTTGTGTTCATTGTTTGTTTTCTGGGGATGCTGGTATTCCCAATACAAGGAGAAAGGATCCACACTCGCTTAGCTATGGTCACTAAGACGCTAATGGATGGAATTGAGGGATAGACTTACACTATTGTCCCGATGATCGTGGCTGAGATGTACCGAGCCTTAGACCATTACAAGAAAGGATATAGGCATTTTGAGGGTTGCAATCTGTTGCTACAAATATGGCTGTTGGAACACCTTCAAAGGGGAAAATACCGTCAAGAATTTCTGTGACGACCATGGAATGACCACATAGCTTTTCACCATCCGAAGAGAATGACTTTTATCCCAGACAGGTTTGCACAACCGGGAAGCGCTATGGGATGGTTACACTTCTTTAGCAATTTGAATGACGACAAGGTCCATTGGATGTTCGAGTGGTTCCTTGTAGTGAATTCATCATCAGGTCAAGAGATGTTCCTCATCTAGTGCTAACCGGATTAAGAGGTATCTATCCTTATGCTCCTATCAGATTCATGAGGCAAGCTGGGAGGAAACAGGTCATACTACGAGTCTCCAAGATGGTTCATTACAAAGCAGACTTCCAGGGTAATGCCATTCTATTTAAGTGTGAGGCACAACACATATGGAATCAAAAGATTGTTGTAGAAAAAGATACTATCGAGCCAAATCGGTATCATGCCGGCCATGTATATTTCTACCCGTTATGGTTGGTCGATGACATAGCAGAAGAGGTCAAGCCAGGGATTGATTTGAGAAATAGAGTCATAGACGACGTTGTTGAGGCGCAAGTCAACTACAGGAGGTTGCGTAAAAGGGTTTTCGAATCCGAATCCGAATCCAGACATTTGGAAAAACACAAAGTGGACATGGAAGCAATCAATGATTGGAGAGGAATCACTACCAAATCAATAGAGAGGTTGGAGTATTTAGAGAAGGGTGATAATAGGCTAGATTTAAATGGCTCTAATAGGGAATTTTATATTTGTAGGAGCAAGTCAGGCTTATGAGGACCTAGGATGGTGCTTCGAGCTAACTTAAAGCAAGAAAGACCCCTCGGAGTCAAGAGAGTGTGAAAAAAGGAAGAAGAAAAGAGAAGACAGAAAGATACGCCATTAGCGCGGCCTATAGCGCGTCCAATAGTGCGGCCACGCTAGTCTAGGTGCAGCAGGCAGATTGAAGTGCCATTAGTGCGGTCATAGCGCGTCCATTAGCATAGCCGCGCTAGCCCAGTAGTCAGAGACAGTACACATTGCATTTAGCGCGGGCAGTAGCGCGCCCACGAGCGCGGCCGCTAGTTCCTATCCAACACATGTTTATTCAGGGGTAAAATTAGAAGCTTGGGGACAATTCCACTTAACCTATAAAAGGTCCAGTTCGCCCAAAACAAGAGATATCAAGGTTTTAATTTCTCTTTCAAGGCAAAGAGAGGCAAGAGGCAAGGAGGATAATTGGGCATCAAGTTTCATCTTTCTTCCTTGTGTTTTTCCCATTTATGATGAATTCTCTTGTTGTTATTATCAGCACAATTATGAGAATCTAATAAGGCATAGTTGGGCGTGATCAAATTTTGGCGCCATTGTCGGGGAATTAACGGTGTTATCAATTATAGTTGGAAGAAATACAAAAATTCTTAGTGTAGTCAATTTTCTTCATCTTCAATCCATACATTGAAATTTTAACGTTTGCTTACTTGGTTTTATAGGTGCATGCCTAGAAACTCATCGAGAACTGGTGAAGTGTTTGAAGCATTATCAGATCACGAGAAAGTTTTCAAGGCCTTGAATCGGGCCAACCGGAAAAGCAAACGATAACAATCAACTGAACAACCTGAACTAGACATGGCAGATCTGGTGAACAACATAAATGATAATGGGGATAATGTGGTGGACCCAGTTGCGCAGCCAGAGGCTTCCCTATATGACTGGGCACAACCCACAGCGGAGAATTTGGCCACAGCGATAGTAGTCCCACAGATACAGGCTGAATCTTTTCAGATCACAAACAACATGTTGCACTTGTTGCAGAATAAGGGACTATTTTCGGTGTCATACACTGAGGATAACCAACATCATTTGAAAAATTTCCTGTCGATTTGCAAAACTCAAAGGCAGCCAAACGTAACTCAGGAAGCAATAAAGCTATTGTTGTTTCCATTCTTAGTGACAGGAGCAACCCGAACTTGGCTAAACTCCCTCCCTATAAATTCCATTACTACATGGGAGGAGTTAGTTAAGCAATTTGTGAACAAGTTCCATCCACCCAACAAGACGGATCAACAGATTGATGAGATCTTGAGCTTTAGACAAGAACCAACGGAGACATTGCAAGAAACATGGGAGCGATTCAAAGGGATGTTGGTTATATGTCCGCACCATGATATTCCAGAGAAGATGTTGGGGAAACGGTTTTACATGGGTCTGGAAGATAGTGTGAAGGCAAATGTTGATGCTTCAGCTCGTGGAGCATTCTTGAGCAAATCATGGAGAGAAAGCCAGATCCTACTTGACAAAATGGCACAGAATTCGGGGTGGACAACCAGGAATGCACCCATCACTCCAGTAGTTCACTCAGTGGCCTTAGATCCAGCCAACACTCTTGCTAAAAATATGGCACCTTAATGACACAAATGAACATACCGACTAAAAAGGTGGAAGAGTCAGGGCAGAAGCATCAGGTGCATATTGTGGATACAATCAATGGGGGCTTATGCACATCTTGCATTAGTCAACCACTTGGTAGTCAGTGGAATGCTGAAAGTGATCATCATCACTACCCTAAAAACATGAATTATATGTCTAATTATGGGGCCCAGAGATAGGGTGGTCATAATTGGGCCCAGCAAAATCAGCCATACATGCCAGTTCAGCCGCATCACAACAATGGAAATATGGTATCCATGCAACCTCACGGTAATGTGGCCCCTTACCAAAGGTCACAAGAGTACAATAACCAGAATCAGCAACAGGCTTATCATCCTCCTCAGCAACAACATAGTGGGAGACAGGAAGATGGGTTTTCTAGACTCGAGGCAATGATGCAGCAGGTTATTGGGTCAACTGTGAAAATGAGTGAAAGAGTAGATGCACATAAGTCACCCATAAAGAATATTGAAATGCAAGAGGGCCAAATCTCGTTGTCTTTGAATAATAGTCCTCATGGGACATTGCCTGCAGATACTCAAGTAAATCCAAAGGATCAGGGCCCAAAGCAGCTGATGGCAGTGAGTCTACGTAATGGAAGAGACTTAGACTTGGAGCAAGAAAGGGCTCGAGAAAGCAGACAGGCTCATATACTTGTACCAGTGTCCATTGAAATAGATGATCCAACAAGATTGACTGAGGGGACAGTGCAGCCTGCCCAGGGAGAAACCAACACACAGATCGAGGCTGAGAAAGAAGTTGAGACAACCCAGGATGTCTGACAAGGAGAAAACACAAATCACTGGGAAGAAGAGACCTCCAGCACCATTCCCACAGAGGCTGGCCAAGTACCAGAAAGATGAACAATACAAGAAATTCTTGGAGATGTTGAAACAAATTCAGGTAAATATTCCTTTGATTGATGCTCTGAAAGAGATGCATGGTTATGCAAAGATGATGAAGGACTTGATGTCCCGAAAGTTAAATTTCCAAGACTTGGCCACAATGACTCTTACTCAGACCTGCAGTGCCGTTGTAACAAGATCGATTGCCGAAAAGTTGTCTGATCCAGGGAGTTTCACAATTCCCTGCACTATCGGTAACTTTGCCTTTACCAAGCACTCTGTGATTTGGGGGCCAACATTAATCTTATTCCCCTATACATCTATAAGAGGTTGGGGATTGATAGAGCTAGACCGATATCCATGTTGTTGCAACTGGCAGACAGGAGGTAAAAAGGCCTTAAGGCATTCTTGATGATGTGTTGGTGCAGGAAGGGAAATTTGTGTTCCCTGCAGATTTTGTGATCCTGGACTGTAGAGTGGATGAAGAGATTCCCATAATTTTAGGAAGTCCATTCCTGGCCATGGGGTGAGCTCTCATTGACTATGAAACTGGGGAGCTTAAGATGAGGTTGAACAACGAGGAGATAACATTCAACGTGCAGAAATCCATGAGGCGACCAAGTGAATTCGCCAATTGTTCTCTTATTTATGTCGTGGATGTAATCCTGGAGGAGGAGGATGAGTCCCTGACTATTGAGGACCCCCTTGCTGCATGTCTTATGAATTTGGATGCGGTGAATGGGGAAGAACTAGCAGAATGGGTGCTGGCTCTTGAGGGCAAAGGCGTTTGGCAGAGATCACTTGAATTTGAGCCCCTGCACTTAGAAAAAAGAGAGACTCCGCCAGCCAAGACGTCTATAGAAGAACCACCGAAGCTGGAGTTGAAGCCACTTCCAACCCATCTCAGGTACGCATTTCTAGGACCTAACTCACATTACCTGTTACTATCTCATCCAGTTTGTTAGATGTGCAGGCACAACAGCTTTTACAGGTACTCAAAGAGTGTAAGACTTCCATTGGGTGGACCATGGAAGACATTAAGGGGATCATCTCGGAATATTGCATGCACAAAATTCTACTAAAAGAACGGCACAAACCTTCTAGGGAACACCAAATAAGGCTGAACCCCAACATGAAGGAAGTGGTGAAGAAGGAGATTATTAAGTGGTTGGATGCGGGAATCATTTTGCCCATCTCTGACAGCAACTGGGTTAGCCCGGTGCAATGTGTTCCTAAGAAGGGTGGCATGACAGTGGTGAAAAATGACAACAATGAGCTGATCTCTACAAGAAACGTCACAGGTTGGAGAATTTGCATGGACTATAGGAAATTGAATCTGGCCACCCGGAAAGACCACTTCCCACTTCCCTTCATTGATCAGATGCTTGACAGACTGGCAGGGAGGTCTCATTTCTATTTTCTGGATGGGTACTCAGGGTACAACCAAATCTCCATTGCTCTAGAATACATAGAGAGGACCTCGTTCACATGTCCATATGGGATTTTTGCCTTCAGAAGGATGCCCTTTGGCCTATGCAATGCACCCACCACATTCCAAAAGTGCATGATGGCCATATTCACTGACATGGTCGATGATATAATGGATGTGTTCATGGATGATTTCTCAGTGGTGGGAAACTCATTCGATGAGTGCCTAGCAAATCTGACCCGAGTGATGAAAAGGTGTATTGAGACTAACCTTATACTTAATTGGGAAAAGTGCCATTTCATGGTACAAGAGGGTATAGTCTTAGGACACCTGGTATCAAGCAAGGGAATCGAGGTGGATCGTGCTAAAGTAGATGTTATAGCAAAGCTTCCACCTCCCACATCAGTTAACGTGATCAGGAGCTTCCTCGGGCATGCCGGTTTCTTCCGGAGATTCATCAGAGACTTCTCTAAAATTGCCAACCCCCTGTGTAAGTTGCTAGAAAAAGATAACCTTTTTGTGTTTTTTGATGATTGCAGGGTAGCATTTGAGGAGTTGAAAAAGAGACTAATCACGACACCCATCATTGTTGCCCTCGACTGGGAGAAACCATTTGAGCTTATGTGTGATGCTAGTGGCAGTGGAAGCAGTGCTAGGACAGCGGAAAGACAAGATAATGCACCCAATTTACTATGCAAGCAGGACGTTGAGTGGAGCCCAGCTGAACTACACTGTGACTAAAAAAGAGATGCTGGAAGTGGTGTTTGCTTTCGATAAGTTCAGATCATACCTGATTGGATCTAAGATAATTGTGTACACTGATCATGCTGCTCTCAGGTACTTGATTGAAAAAAGGAGTCCAAACCGCACCTGATTCCTTGGGTGCTGCTACTGCAAGAGTTCGACCTGGAGATTCGTGACCGTAAGGGCATAGAGAACCAAGTCGCGGATCATCAATCGCGACTTGAAGGAGCTGAAAATGCAGTTGAGGCACAAGATATTATAGAAACCTTTCCAGATGAGCAACTACTCGCCACAAGCCTTAAGGAAGTGCCATGATATGCAGACATTGCAAATTACCTGCCAAGTGGTATAGAGCCCTATGAACTCTCCTCTATGCAAAAGAAAAAGTTTTACCGTGACTGTCGCATGTATTACTGGGATGAACCTTATCTGTTTAGAATTTGTATTGACAATATGATCTGGAGGTGCGTCCCCGAGATAGAACAATCTTATGTTTTGCAGGCATGTCACGCATCAGCATATGGCGCGCATTTTGGAGGAGTCAGGACGGCAACAAAAGTACTAGAAGCCGGGTTCTACTGGCCAACTGTGTTCAAGGATGCACATCAATGGGTGAAGGGCTGTGATGAATGTCAGAGAACCGGGAACATCTCCCGGCGCCATGAGATGCCCATGAACCCAATTCAATAGGTTAAGGTGTTCGATGTATGTGGGATAGACTTCACGGGCCTCTTCGTCAGCTCCTATGGCAATAAGTACATACTTGTTGCTGTAGATTATGTGTCCAAATGGGTGGAAGCTGCAACACTCCCCACCAATGATGCAAGGGTGGTAGTGGGGTTTTTGAAAAAGAATATATTCACCCGTTTTGGGATCCCGAGAGCCATCATCAGTGACGGAGGCACTCACTTATGCAATCGTGCCTTTGAGAAATTTTTAGCAAAGTAAGATGTGTGCCACAAGGTGACAACCCCATACCACCCTCAGACCAGTGGCCAGGTTGAATTGTCGAATAGAGAAATAAATATCGTGCTGACTAAAACTGTGAACGCCACAAGAACTGATTGGGCGAAAAAGCTAGATGATGCACTCTAGGCCTACAGAACCACTTTCAAAACACCAATTGGTATGTCACCATACAGGTTAGTGTTCGGGAAGGCCTGTCACTTGCCGGTAGAACTGGAATATAGAGTTTGGTGGGTATTGAAATAATTAAATCTGGATCTTGAGGCTGCGGGCACAAATAGAGTCACAGAACTGCATGAGCTAGATGAATTCAGGGATATGGCTTTCGAGATCACGAGGCTGTACAAGGAAAGAATGAAGAGGTTGCACGATAAGAACATTGTTGAGCGAAACTTCAAACCCGGAGATACGGTATTTCTTTATAATTCAAGATTAAGGCTATTTCCGGGTAAACTCAAGTCCTGATGGTCTGGACCATTTCATGTGGTCGAAGTGCTTCCCTCATGTGCCATAGAGATTGCTTCAGAAAAATATTCCCACACCTTCAGAGTTAATGGGCATAGATTGAAACCATATGTGGGCATGGATGAAATCAAGGAAGTGTCAGTGATACATCTGATTGAACCACAGAGGTCGAGCGAGTCTTAAAAACGCTCATCTGCGTCGTGCCGCGACGTTAAATCAGGCGATGCATGTGAGGCAACCCATTGACTTGTTGTAATTGTCGTGCCACGACATTAACTAAGGCGCCGGTTGGGAGGCAACCCAATGCGTAGTGTTTTCAGTATAGTAGAGTACTAGATGACTTGTTGTAAGTACTAACATATGCAGGTGTGCTTAGGCAAGGGAGGAATCCGGCCATGTCGAGGAAAATATAGAAAAAGATGAAAATTTTTTAGGCCTAAAGTAGAGCGGCCGTGCTAGTGGCCGCGCTAATCGACTAGTATTCTGCCTGGGGGTAGCACAGTCAGGCTAGTGGCTGCACTAAAAGGCCTTTGTTTCGCCTCAGAGTAGCGCGGGCGCGCTAGTGGATGCGCACATAGCCCAACTTTCTGCCTAACTAGCGCGGGCGCGCTATAACCACGCTAATAGCATCGCTGGCAGGTTTGTTTTTGTAAGTTATTAATTTTTTTTATTTCTTTCTTTTTCTTTTCTTTTATTTTGTGATTATAACCCCCCCAAACCCTAACCCCTTTCTCCTATTCTTCCTCACCCCACTTCCCCTATCAAACTCTTACCTTCCTCACCTAAACCACACGCCTCTCTCCCTCCCCAATTCCACCAAGTTCACTGATAATTAAACCCCCCAACACACTCTTCACTTCTCACTCTCTTCTCATACCACAGGTATTTTTTCTCTTTGCCATTTTTTTTGTTAGGTTTTCTTTTTAATGTGTTGTTAGGTAGTAGTTTTGTCTTCTTTTTTTTTCTTCTGTTTTTTCTTAGCAGTAATTGTAATGTATACTTAGTGCCTGTGGGTGGTGGTATTTGGGGAGTTGTATCTCTTGACTTAGGTGGGTGAATTTGGGGCAATTGTGGTGGTAATTGGGGTTCAAATTGATTAATTGGTGGCTCTGGTGCATGATGCCCACCAAGTGTTTGTTTAAATGCCCCAGTGAATGGCAATGATAATTGTGACCAATTGTAAAAGTGAAGTCTGAGTAACCACAGTTGGGTCACCTCGTTTGTGCTGCGCTAATGATGTCCTTATTGTAGGTACAATGGTACCTTCCAAAAAGTGTCAAGCCACCGGAGCTTCATCCAGCAGACAAGCGGGATCATCGAGAGCACGAGCGTCCACTAATACTCAGCCTGATAACAACAAGTTCGTATATGCTAAGGCTCAGGATCGGTTTTCTGAGAAGGAATCGAAGGTGGCAATACCAGAAGGGGGCATAGATACAGCATCCCTCCGGTTCGACTATCCAAGGATGTACGAGGAGCTGATGCGGTGTCGGTTGGATGTGTTCTTTGAGGAGCCAGATGATGCAAATGCGATAGTAGTAAGAGATTTTATGCAAACAGTCCAGAGCACAGGATTTATGTGGTCACCGTGAGGAATAGGCCGTGGACGCCTCTGTGGAAGCCATTCAGAGGGCTTACCGTCTGCCAGGTCCCGTAGCAGAGTTGGACAACAGATATGAGGCGTATGGTAGACGCTTCACTCAGTGGACGACATTCCTTTCGATTATCTGTGTCCCGGGCAAGGAGGTTCAGTGGTACAAGCACGGGAATAAGTTTCACTCGTCGGCACTCACTTTTGAAGCGAAGTGTTGGCTATATCTGATCAACAACCGCCTGATCCCGTCCCACAACACCTTAGAGGTGAACTCTCCTCGTGCTTGTTTGATCTGATGCTTCATGACGGGCCACAACTTTGACGTGGCAAAGCTCATGCATGAGGAGATGTTTGTTCGCTGTCCAGTTAAGAGATATGGCTTATTTTTCCTCTCTCTTGTCACTAGATTATGCCTTGCAGCCAGGGTGCGGGGAAATTTGGCGGTAGATGGAAAAGTGCTGATGGAAGGCCTCCTTTCGAGCAGAAAAGGTAACCACTGGAAAGGATGCGGTAGCAGCTGATGGTGATGATAGGGAGGACGAGTCTGAGGAGGAGGAGGACGATCAAGTAGAAGTGGGAGAGGAGTTTCCCACTCGGGAGCTTGTTGTCGACGTAGCAGGCCCGTCTAGTGTCAGTCGGGGTCAAAGGATGGATAACCTAGAGCAGGAGATGGCAAGTTTACATACCTCAGTCGCTGCCTTGGGGTCGAGAGTTGATGCGCTAGCCACCCAAAATGCCAAATCAAAAAAGAAAATCATGGGGTGACTGCGAGCCCTGGGTCGTGCATGTCACCTGGACCCGGGGACAGTCTCCGACCAAGAGTGAGCCTTCAGGGAAGTTTCTCTACCTCACTTCGCTTTACTTTGAATTCCATGAGGACATGCCTTCATTTTAAGTTTGGGGTGGGGAAATAATTCATTGTACATGTATATATGTAGGAATGTACTTGTTATATGTTTTCACTTATTTTCCTGTAAGTTTTGTTTGCTTTTGTTTTTGTTGTTTTAAGTAGTAGTGTAATTATTTAAGTTGACTTGTCCCGGCGACAGATCTCATTCGACGGGGTTCTTGAGGGTCTAAGTCGACCACAAAAAAGAAAGTCAAAAAATATAATGGACTCTTCCTGACAACGGATCTCCTAGACAGTTTTCTTGAGGGAAGTAAGTCTAAAGAAAATACCAAAAAGATTTTTGTTTTAGGTAGTGTAGAAATTTCCCCTTGGTTTTTCTTTGGGCCGCGGTTCTTTTCTAAGGGTTTTGGCTTGAACCGGGTGTAGTTAGTTCTTTTTGTTTAGTTTGTTTTTAGTTTTTATTAGGTACTTATGGGCGATGAGCTGAAATAGGAAAAGAATCCCTTGGCGTTGTTACACCTGAACACAATAGACACTAGAGTGTGACGCTTAGGCTCAAATGTTGATTCTTGTAGAGTGCCTTAAATTTGTAAGATGTAACTGACTTGAGTACTCAATGAGAGTGTATTGATAAGCCAATATAGAGTGAGTCATGTGCCATATGTGTGTGAGGTGTATTGCATTTTATTCTATGCTCCACATTTGATGCCTAGAACTTGCCCTGTGTGTTTGCAAAGCGAAAAAAGTAGCTTCATTCAGTCCTGGAAGTGATATAGACATTCTTTGTTAAGACAAATATATAAATTATACCCACCTAAATGTAATCTATCATAGTTAATCCCCTTGAGCCTATAAGCCTGTTTCTTTGGCAACCACATTACAAACCATACCCAATTGTTTGAACGGCCCATCCTTTTGAACCCTTGTACCTCCCATGAGCACTTGAATTGTTATAAAATGTGTAAAAGTCAAAGTGTGGGGTGGTTGGTTTGGTTTTTGAGTGGATCTAATGAAATAAAAAGAAAGGTGCACTGTGTTGAAAATAAGAATAAGCGCCACTTGAAGAAAAAAAAAAGAGTAAAGACAATAAATAAATGTAGTCCTTGATAAGTGGTGACTTGATACAATTGCACAAAAAGGAGTTTGGGGTAGTATAAATAGAAGTGTGGTGGAATGTCTGCCTTGGCATAAGTATGATCTTGAATGCGAAAGTAATTGTATTAAAAGTGCTTAGGGAGGTTAGTCACTATATCCAAATATATCCTACCCGTCCCTTAGCCTACATTACAACCAAATGAAGTCCTAATTGATCTTAGACTGAATGGGTTCGATTAGTAGAGTAGTACACTACGGGAAAGCCTATGGTGCATCTTTGTGGCATATGAATGTTCTTTCTGAGAGTGAGTGAATTCTGTCTATCTGAGTTCCTAATTGTTCTTAATGTTATTACTTGTGGAACTACTCTCGTGTGTGATGTGAGGGCACTTGATTCATGATGGAAAGGTAAGTTTTGACCTCTGTATAGAGTAAATTGAGGAAGTAAGAATATTGCACGGCACGTGAGAGTCGACTCTTGAGGCATAGATGTTACACTACTAGGCACAACTCTTGTGATATGTTCTTGGTGTGACACATTAGGGAAAAATGCTTAGTGAAAGGACCTTTGTAGAGTATGGTGGATTGCTCGAGGATGAGAAATGACTTAAGTGTGGGGTGTTGATAATAGGCTAGATTCATGTAGTTTAGCGTCTATTTATACTCCAACTTTATTATGCTTCACTGTCCTAGGAAGGTTAAATGACGTTAAAATGGCTCTAATAGGGAATTTTATGTTTTGTAGGAGCAAGTCAGGCTTATGAGGACCTAGGATGGTGCTTGGAACTAAATTAAAGCAAGAAAGACCCCTCAGAGTCAAGAGAGTGTGAAAGAAGGAATAAGAAAAGAGAAGGAAGAAAGATACGCCATTAGCGCGGCCTATAGCGCGGCCACACTAGTCCAGGTGCAGCAGGCAGATTAAAGTGCCATTAGTGCGGTCATAGCGCGTCCATTAGCGCAGCCGCGCTAGCCCAGTAGTTAGAGACAGTACGCCTCGCATTTAGCGCGACCAGTAGCGCGCCCACGAGCGCGACCGTGCTAGTTCCTGTCCAGCACGCGTTTATTCAGGAGGAAAATTAGAAGCTTGGGGACAATTCCACTTAACCTATAAAAGGTCCAGTTCCCCCAAAAGAAGAGATATCAAGGTTTTAATGTCTCTTTCAAGGCAAAAAGAGGCAAGAGGCAAGGAGGATAATTGGGAATCAAGTTTCATCTTTCTTCCTTGTGTTTTTCCCATTTATGATGAATTATCTTGTTGTTATTATCAGCACAATTATGAGAAGCTAATTTATTTAGTCTAAGGTTTTGGTGGAACCTGTTGAAGGATGAACTTCTTGTTATATTAATATAGTTTTCCCGGTTTTATCTCTATTTGTTCAACTAAGTTCTTGTTGTAGTTGATTGAATGGCCCTCAATTAGCTGTGCCTATTTAATATGTATTACTCGGGAGAGAGTGCATATTTAGGTAGTTGTTGAACAACATCACTCCCAAAGTATAGGAGGGATCCAAAACTGAGGGTTTAAAGGTGGTATTAGGGATAACGAAACCTTGGGTGCAATCTAAGTGAGCTGTAATAAAAGCTAGCTAGCGTAACTCGGGAGAGTGCGTCTAGTAAATTGTCGTAATTACTCGGTAGATATTTACGGTAGCAAGAGTGCTCATGATTGATAGAGACGATTTGGCAAAACTATATGAAACATAACAGGAACGGATACCATCAACAGAGGAAATCACAACCTTAGATCCTTCTCATAATTGTTTACAACTCCGTCATAGTTAGCTTTTAGTTTAATTAATTTTATTTAGTTATAGTTAGCAGAAACATCTACAATTTTTATTCATAATCTTTGGGAAGGTGAGTACGAAGAATCAAGTGAGTCTGACACTGGTAATTGATAGGTTAATTTCTTGTGGGATTCGACTCTGGGCTAAATACTCAGATTATATTTGCAACGTCCGCTTAGTCCTTTTTATAAGACATAGTTTGGCGTGATCAAATTGTGGCGCCGTTTTTGGAGAATTAACGGTTTTATCAATTATAGTTGGCAGAAATACGAAAATTCTTAGTGTAGTCAATTTTCTTCATCTTCAATCCATACATTGAAATTTTAACGTTTGCTAACTTGGTTGTGCAGGTGCACGCCTAGAAACTCATCGAGAACTGGTGAAGTGTTTGAAGCATAATCAAATCCCGAGAAAATTTTCAAGGCCTTGAATCGGGCCAACCGGAAAATCAAACGACAACAATCAACTGAACAACCTGAACCAGACATGGCAGATCTGGTGAACAACATAAATGATAGTGGGGATAATGTGGTGGACCCAGTTGCGCAGCCAGAGGCTGCCCTATATGACTGGGCATAACCCACGACGGTGAATTTGGCCACAACGATAGTAGTCCCATAGATACAGGCTGAATCTTTTAAGATCACAAACAACATGCTGCACTTGTTGCAGAACAAGGGACCATTTTCGGCGTCATTCATTGAGGATCCCCAACAGCATTTGAAGAATTTCCTGTCGATTTGCAAAACTCAAAGGCAGCCAAACGTAACTCGGGAAGCAATAAAGCTATTGTTGTTTCCATTCTCAGTGATAGGAGAAGCCCAGACTTGGCTAAACTCCCTCCCCATAAATTCCATTACTACATGGGAGGAGTTAGTCAAGCAATTTGTGAACAAGTTCCATCCACCCAACAAGACGGATCAGCAAAATTGATGAGATCTTGAGCTTTAGACAAAAACCAACAGAGACATTGCAAGAAACATGGGAGAGATTCAAAGGGATGTTGGTTATATGTCTGCACCACGGTATTTCAGAGCAGATGTTGGGGCAACGATTTTACATGGGTCTGGCAGATAGTGTGAAGGAAAATGTCGATGCTTTAGCTGGTGGAGCATTCTTAAGAAAATCATGGAGAGAAATCCAGATCCTACTTGACAAAATTGCACAAAATTCGGGGTGGACAACCAGGAATGCACCCATCACTCCGGTAGTTCACTCAGTGGCCTTAGATACTCAGATTATATTTGCAACATCCGCTTAGTCATTTTTATAAGGCATAATTGGGCGTGATCACAGGTTTTGATGGAGCTTGAGGGGAAAATGAGGAAAAGGGTTGTGGATTGTCAGAATGCAGAGGGCAATGAAGGATGTCATCAAGAAAGGCATATCTATTGTTGGACATGCGCGACCTGGGGAATCTGATCGATGGGGCTAAGAAGGCCAAGCTTGGAGAAGGTCCCTCTGGGGCTGAGTAGATTAGGATGGATATTTACTTGTTTTCTAGATTCGTTTTAGAACTCGATTGTAATAAGGCAGATGCCACTAATTATTTTTAGTAGAGATTTGGTTTATTTATCATATTAATGAAATGACACAATTATCGGCATTGAGTTTTCTCCAAATCTATATGTCGCTAGGCCTATCTCGGGCACAATGAGTTCCCCAAATTAGGACGCAAATTTATAATTCCTCAATACGTGTTTAAATACTGCAAATACCTTTTCAATACCCCTACTGACTTGTTTACCTTTTTGATTTTTTTTGTTTTGATTATTCCCATTCCCTAAGGTTGGTTCGTGCATACTGGCATCATCGACGTATCATACCAGATCTAGAGGTCCTCCACCTCCTCCTCCTCCTCCAAGTGACCCTAAGAACAAAGGAAAGGCTAAGATGGACGATATGAGCGGTATCAAGAAAGACAACATAACACATGCAGAGAATGTTGAGACTTCGGACGATCGGAGTACTCCGGCATAGAATGACTTGGTTTTGCGGTTAGAGCAAAAAATACTGGAGTTACAAGGGGAAATTGAGCAGGTCCGTAACTTGGAAAACCTTTCCCTCACCTCTGATGTCCCAGTTATCAACCAACAAAACCCCCAAAACCCAACACCACCTTAAAACACACAAAACCAGCACCCGCAAAATCCTCCAGCACCTCACCAATACGCTACGCCTCCCCAAAATCCTAATCCTCCACCGGTACCAACTCCTCCACAACACCAACATCATCCAACCCAGTACCCACAGACTACAACCTACCACACTCCTCAAAACACACCGCAACCTACCCCTGATCCCCAAAACTCAACCAATGATCACCACTACACCCAAATCCCTGGAATCCACCAAAGTAACCCCATATACATAGAAACATTACCTCACACTTCACAACAAACCCCATACACACCAGAGTCCGCCGAAAAAGACCTGCTCATCAAGAATATGGCGGAGGAACTTAAGAAGCTTACAAGTCGAGTCCAAGGCATCGAAGGTGGTAAAGGTTTGAACTATGAAGATTTGTGTATTCAGCCGAACGTAGAACTGCCAGAGGACTACAAACCTCCCAAGTTCGAAATGTTCGACGGAACAGGTGATCCAAAGGCGCATATGAGGACATATTGTGACAATCTCGTAGGGGTTGGTAAAGATGAAATAATCCGCATGAATTTATTCATGAGGAGCCTCACTGAAGACGCCAGATCTTGGTATATCAGCCAAAATCCAAAGAAGTGGATTAACTGGGTAAGCATGGCATTAAATTTCATGGATCGATTCAGATTCAACACGGAGAATGCACCAGATGTCTTCTATATCTAGAATCTTAAGAATAAGCCAACAGAGACTTTCCGCGATTATGCTAGTCGGTGGAGGTCAGAAGCTGCGAAAGTAAGGCCAGCATTGGAAGAAGAACAAATGAACAAATACTTTGTCCGGGCCCAGGACCCGCAATACTACGAGAGGTTAATGGTTATTGAAAATCATAAATTCTCCGACATCATCAAATTGGGAGAATGAATAGAAGAAGGAATTACAAGCTACGAACAAAACCTTGCAGTTAGGAAGAATATCCAAAAAGAAGAAGTAGGGGCGGTGGTGGTAGCCCAAGGTCCGAAATCTCCTCTCACATATCAAACACCTCCACCCACATATCAACCTTCACCTCCCAGATATCCACAACCCACCACCGCTTACCATACTTACAATACCCAGCCAACATATTACCACTCACCACCAGGCCGCCAAAACTATCTAAAACCTAGATCAAATTTCGACCGCAGACCGCCAAACAATACACTCCTATTTTTGAACCCATCGACCAGTTGTATGAGAAACCAAAGGCTGCCGGTTATGTCACTTCCACTCCCGTTGTCGCCATGGAAAATTCCTCTCAATGGGTCAATCCAAATGAGACATGTGCCTACCACTCTGGTATGAAGGGTTACATTATTGATAAATGCCGCACTCTGAAGGATAAGATCTAGACGCTAATTGATACCAAGGTTATACAAGCAAAAGAGGCTGCACCTAATGTCTGCAACAATCCCCTCCTGGATCACAGGGGCGAGGGGATAAATGTGATAGAAACTGATGAAGAATGGGAACCGGAAGGGTTAATTGGGCTTATTCGAGAAGGAAATGATCCTAAGAAACCTACAATCACTCTCATTCCTACTATGGTACAGATACAACCACCGAACGAAGTTGAGGTAGCCGCACCGACTCCGTTTGAGGTTGAAGTAACAACACCTTCAGCTGCGCCTGCTCCATTTGAAGTAGAAGTGACCACACCATTCACTGTAACGGTAGCGCCTACACCATCATTTAATTCCAATGTTGTACCCTGGGACTACACTGCAGAAGCAAGAAGAAAAGGAAAAGGGAAAATAGAAGAACCTGGTGCAGCGCAGGGGATGATCAGAACTGGTAGGGTGTACATGCCTGAGCACCTAGGGGGAACAAGTAAAGAAAATGCTTCCAAACATCCTATCATTGAAATCGGCCCAGATGATCTTTGGGGAAAGGTGCAAGCAAGGCAATAATCTGTAGTTGACCATCTGAAAAAGACCCCTGCTCAAATATCCATTATATCATTATTGCAGAATTCTGAAGCACATAGGAACACATTGATGAAGGTATTAAACAAGGCTTATGTGCCCAACAACATTACCAGTGGGGAGATGGATAACATGGTAGGAAAATTATTGGAAATCCATAAGATTACCTTCCATGAAGACTAACTGCCACCGAAGGGTTGAGCCACAACAGGGCGCTGCATATCACGGTATAGTGTGAAGACAAATTCAGTGCCAGGGTTTTGATAGATGGAGGTTCAAGTCTCAACATCTGTCCATTGACCACTTTGAAGAGATTGGGTAAAGGTTTGCATGAGATACGAGTAGGATCTATGAACGTAAAAGCATTTGATGGGTCTCAAAGGGCCAGAATCGGAGAAACCAACCTTTGCTTACAAATGGGCCCAACTTGGTTTGATGTTGAATTCCAAGTACTGGACATATCTGCCTCACACAATTTACTATTGGTACGACCTTGGATACACGCCACTGGGGCTGTAACATCTACTCTACATCAGGCTATGAAGTTCAAATGGAATCATCAGGAGATGATCATTCATGGAGACGGTAGTAACCCTATTTACACCAATCAAAATGTTCCTGTTGTGGAGAATACAAGGAAATTGGGTGGATATACTTGCAATCACATTGAGCGTGTTAATGCAATTGAGAAGGAAAAATGGTGGAGTAGCAAAATAGAGAGCATATTGTCATGGGCAGGATATGAATCTGGTAAAGGGCTCAAAAAGAATCTTCAAGGTATTGCCAAACCAATACAGTTAAAGCGTCATGGTACAACCTTTGGATTAGGATATCAATACATTTGGCAGTATTAAAATTGCTCGCTACCATGGCGCGATCACTATTACCCTCTCGAGCAACCGATACCACATTTGATCCAATCCTTCCATTAGACTGATATGATGTGGGGATCTGAAGAAGATGAAGTGCTAGTTGGTTTGAGGAATCTATTCTTAGAAGATGAAGATATGGACTGCAGTGTAATAGTTGAGGAGGAGGAGGAAGGCCTCGTTATCCAGACAGTGAAGAAAGGATCTATTCTCAGGAACTGGACAACCAAACCATCAAGGGCTCGCCGAGTCACGGGGTAGCCTGGCTGCTAGTGTCACTTATTTTAAAAACAATTCTTTTGAGCATTTTAAAAACATTTTCAGTATTTTGTTTTGGAAACATTTGTGTGAATCATTAAAATCGCTTTTTGTTTGGCATTTTGATAATTATCAATGGCTTGTTATTTTATTATTTATTACTATTCTCTACATTTTTTCTTTCTACGGCATCACTATTTCTTATTTTGATGAACCAACGACTGTGACATGTAATGAGACAACGCAACATACGGATAGTGACTCGGAAGAGATAGAAGAAGAAGATATAATACCTGAGGAAATTTTCAGAGAAATTGAGAATTTTGAGAACAAACTTATGTCCAACCTGGACGATACTGAGATAGTCAACTTGGGAGATTCCAAAACAGTCAAAGAAACTCGCATAAGCATTCACCTGTCACCATCAGAAAAAGAAGAGTACACTCATTTATTGAAATAATATGAAGATATTTTCGCATGGCCTTATGATGATATGACTGGTTTGAACACATCTATAGTGGCTCATAACCTACCCACTAATCCGATATGTCCGCCTGTAAAGCAAAAGCTCAGAAAGTTAAAGACAGACATGAGTTTGAAAATCAAAGAGGAAGTCACCAAACAGATCAAAGCTAAGGTTCTCAGAGTGGTTGAATATCCGACTTGGTTGGCCAACATCATGCTGGTTCTGAAGAAGGATGGGAAAGTCAGAGTATGTGTCGACTATCAGGACTTAAATAGAGCAAGTCCCAAAGATGATTTTCCACTACCCAACATACACATATTGATAGACAACTGCGCAAGCATGAACTCCAATCCTTTGTGGATTTGCTTCGCGGGATATCATCAGATCTGGATGGATGAAGAAGATGCCGAGAAAACAACTTTTATTACACCGTGGGGGGTGTACTACTATAAAATGATGTCGTTTGGTCTGAAGAATGCTGGGGCCACTTGTATGAGAGCCATGACAACTATTTTCCACGACATGATACACAAGGAGATGGAGGTATATGTGGATGATGTCATTATCAAATCCAAGAAGGGCACAAATCACATAGCAGACTTGCGGAAATTCTTTGATCGGCTCCGGAGGTACAATTTGAAATTGAAACCCGTAAAATGTGCCTTTGGAGTCCCTGTCGGAAACCTATTAGGATTGATCATCAGCCGCCAGGGAATTGAGCTAGACCCATCAAAGATCAAGGTTATCCAGGATTTGCCGCCTCCAAATAACGAGAAAGACGTGATGAATTTCTTGGGGCGTCTCAATTATATCAGCCTCTTCATAGCACAATCAACCGTGATCTATGAGCCGATTTTCAAAATGTTAAAGAAGGATTCCGCAACCAGTTGGACTGAAGACAGCTAGAAAGCTTTGAAAAAATCAAAGAATACTTGTCCACATCGCCAGTCCTAGTCCCGCCAGAGCCTAGTAGACCGCTGCTACTCTATCTCTCTGTACTAGATGGGGCTTCCGGTTGCGTCTTGAGACAACATGACGAGACGGGAAGGAAAGAACATGCCATATATTATCTGAGTAAGAAGTTCACACCCTATGAAGCACGGTATTCTCTACTGGAACGCACATGTAGTGCTTTGTCCTGGATAGCCTAGAAACTGAGGCACTACTTCTGTGCCTATACCACATATCTCATATCAAGGATGGATCCTTTGAAGTACATCTTCCAGAAACCTATGCCTAAGGGAAGCTAGCAAAATGGCATATATTGTTGAGTGAATTCAACATCGTCTATGTGACTCAGAAGGCAGTTAAGGGACAAGCATTAGCGGACCATCTTGCGGAAAATCCTGTAGGAGGAGAATACGAGCCACTAAAAATGTATTTTCCTGATGAAGAAGTATCATTCGTAGGAGAAGATATTGCTGAAACCTACGACGGTTAGAGAATATTTTTTGATGGGGCTGCAAATTTCAAAGGAGTGGGTATTGGATCCGTCTTGGTGTCAGAAACTGGTCAGCATACCCGGTATCCACAAAACTAAGATTTCTGTGCACCAATAATATGACAGAATATGAGACTTGCATATTGGGGCTCAATTTGGCCGTTGACATGAATATCCAGGAATTACCGGTAATTGGTGATTAAGATCTTATGGTACATCAGGTGCAGGGAGAATAGGTTGCAAAGAATACCAAGATATTACCATATCTATATCATGTGCAAGAGATGATGAAGAGGTTCACAAAAATAGAGTTCAGACATGTCCCCAGAATCCAGAATGAGTTCGCAGACGCATTGGCCACTTTGTCCTCAATGATACAACCTCCGGACAAGAATTTCATTGACCCCATTCCGGTAAGGATTCATAATCAGCCAGCTTACTATGCTCATGTTGAAGAAGAAACATATGGGAATCCATGGTTTCACGATATCAAGGAGTACTTGGCAAAATGAGAGTAACCGGAGCATGCAAATCATACTCATAAATGCACACTCCGAAGATTGTCCAACCATTTCTTCCAAATTGGAGGAATTCTATACAGAAGGACTCCAGACCTAGCTTTATTATGGTGTGTGGATGCCAAGGAAGCTTCCAAATTGTTCGAAGAGATACACGCTGGAACTTGCGGACCACTCATGAATGGTTTCCTTTTAACCAAGAAGATACCGAGAGTAGGATATTTTTGGATGACTATGGAAACAGACTGCATCAAGTATGTCCAGAAATTTCATCAGTGCCAAATACATGCAGATATGATACCGGTGCCGCCAAATAAACTCAACGCAACAAGTGCACCTTGGCCTTTTTCCACTTGGGGAATGTATGTCATTGGACCAATTGAGCCTGCCGCTTCAAACAAGCACATGTTCATTCTAGTGGCCATAGACTACTTCACAAAATGGGTTGAAGTTGCATCTTACAAAGATGTAACCAAGAAAGTCGTCGCAGATTTTGTCAAAGATCGTATTATTTGCCGATTCGGGGTTCCAGAATCCATTATCACCGACAACGCCGCCAATCTCAACAATGACCTAATGAAAGCTATGTGCGAGACCTTCCAAATCAAGCACAAGAATTTCACAGCATACCGGCCCCAAATGAATGGAGTCGTGGAGGCCGCCAATAAGAATATCAAGAAAATATTGAGGAAAATGGTAGATAATCACAAACAATGTCATGAGAAATTACCATTTTCCTTACTGGGATATCGTACCACGGTTCGCAGCTCAACCAGAGCAACTCCTTATTTGTTGGTATACGATACTGAAGCTGTCATTCCCGCCGAGGTAGAAATTCCTTCCTTGAGAATTATACAAGAAGCTGAACTCAGTGATGCAGAGTGGGTAAGGAGCCACTATAAACAATTAGCTCTCATTAATGGGAAAAGAATGAATGAAGTATGTCATGGTCAACTTTATCAGAACAGAAGGTCCAGATCTTTCAACAAAAGTGACAGACCTAGATAGTTCACATCGGGGCAGCTGGTGCTGAAATGGATCTTTCCACACCAGGATGAAGCCAAAGAAAAATTTTCACCCAACTGGCAAGGACCCTACATATTTCACAGGGTACTAACAGGAGGAGCGCTCATACTCGCAGAAATGGACGGAGAGATTTGGCCAATGCCTATCAACTCAAACGCAGTCAAAAGATATTATGTTTAAACTTCTTACATTTCTTCATCTGATGTAACTGAACTACACTTGAACTGATTCCCGTTTAAGAGGGGATACGTAAGTAACCCTGAAGGTCCGGTCACAATTCAATAAAATTTTCATTTTCCCCAGAACTAGAAACTGGGGCAGAATTTTGAGGAGGACCCTCAAAATTCCGAAGCAAAGTCCAGCCGACGTCGTCGTATGCAGAACGGTCAGCGAATTGCCTATTAAATTGGGGCAGAATTTTGAGGAGGACACTCAAAATTCTACTGCAAGTAAGTCACAATGTCTCTAAAAGTGTCGCAGTCATTGATTCTTCTAATTTATTTGATATTGCATATTAATGCATTTCAAATAATTACATTCATTATATTTACGCATATTTTGTTTCAAAAACTTTATCTTATGAAACAACCAAATTTTACTCGTGGTGAATCGAGAGGAATAGGCGAAGGTGCGGACCAACCTTCCCTGTAAAACTCACGATTTTCCTTTGGATACAGGAAAAAGGAATAGTCGCAAATACGTGCGCACCTTAGAATCACTGTCTTCATAACGACAAAGCTGCCAAGACCAAATATATCCCCAACTAAGAAATACTATGTTCCTACTTATTATCTCCATTTTGCATGAGGCTAAGCCCTGCCTCCTTAACTTGCATAAGACTAAGCATTGTCTCCATTCCTTGCATGAGGCTAAGAATTGCCTCCATAATTGCATAAGGTAAGCATTGCCTTCCATTGCATGAGGCTAAGCCCTGCCTCCTTAAATTGAAAGGGACCGGGAATCATTGAGAAAAAATTACTAAAAAATTTAAAGTTGTGTGCTCTATGATCTCTAATACTCTTGCTCCATATTCTGGTTCTTCGCCGGCTGAAAGCCAAGGCCAGAAATTCTGGGTTCTTGCTTTGTATCGATATTCATAAAACTGTGGAATTTCTTTATTTCTTGTTTTTCTCTTAATTGGTGAGTTACCAAACCTTTGTCATTTCATTCACATTTACCTGTCATTAGCATGTGTTTTCGCTTCTGAAGACTATTGTTCAATGTGTTTCTGAGTTGTTCTCGTATGCAATTCTGACTGTCTTACTTCAATTTTTAGCCTTTCTAATCTAAATCCATTACGTTTGTAGTTTGAGACATGTTTAGACCTTCTTTGAGTTGATTAATTTCTTTTTAAGTCTGCCTAGCCTATGTGTTACTGATAGCCATCTCTACTGTTTAAATTTTCTACTTGAACATGCTCTCATACCCCTTTTCTATGAGTTAGTTGACTAAGTATGAGTATATTCATTAAGTATATAGCACAAGTCTGTTTCTGAATTTTCTGTGATGACATGTAGCCTATTTTGATCCTGTTTTCACCACGTCTTGACTTCCCCGGTAATTTCCCTAATTCTGTTAAGTTCTGTTGCCGATTGATATGATTCCTTCTTGTGACACTAGCATTCTACACTTAGCATAATTTGAACTTCTTTTACTATAAGTCTTTGCACATCAATCTTGCAAACCTGTCTTGTCAATATATGCATTATGTGTTGAATTTGTTCTTTTGAAACTTTGCTTAAGTCTGTTCTTAAAACCCAAGAATGTTCTATTACCTGTTTTATGTGCTCAACTTGAATCTGTTTGTATTCCTCACTGTTGTCCCTTAACCTCAGTCTATTCCTTTACTGCTTGGTCTCTTTGAGTTCTTATTATTAGCTGGCTGAAATCCAAGGCTACTTAGGCTCTATCATTTGGCCTCCTTAGTGTGAGCACTGCTCAGGGTCCAATTGAGACCCTTGTGAACTCTGATACACTAGAACGTAGTCCTTAGTTATTCTCGGAATCTCTCCTACTAACCTCCTTAGTGTGAGCACTGTCCTGGGTTCCTGAAGCCCTTGGAAACTTTGACACACTAGGGTCTTGGTTATGTATGCTCAACTATGTTTTCTACCTACTGGGTGAATCAATTGGTTTCTGGATGCCTTATGTCAATGGAGATGTAATTTCTGGGTTGTTGAATGATGTCCTGGCCTAGATGGGTATATCTTTGGGCCTGCTGTAGGATCTATATAGTTATTTTATTTTGTAATTTATGCCATTTATTGGGTCTCTAATAATCATGTAATAACATTTGGGGTATTACTAAAATTGGGAAAATGGGGCTTATCTTAACACTTGCATAAAAAAAGGTAGAGATCCTGCCTATAGGTGCTCTACAATGCTCAAATGTGTTATTATGCTCAAACATGTTCAATTCTTATGTGTTAGAAATCCTGCCTAAAGGTTCTCTACTTTGCTTAAGTGTCTTCTGATTTTACCTATTAGAAACCATGCCTATAGGATATTAAATGACTAATATCTCAATGTGCATATGCATTAGGTTGTATAGGATTTTGTTAATCTACAAAATTTATATCCTATAGGATCTAAAATCAGTTTCAATTATAACTATAGAAATCCTGCCTATAGGGTCTAAATCAGTCTTAATTATTATCTTGCTAGTTTCTTTCAAGTACTAATGCCGAATTTTCAACATTATGGCATCATAATTGTTAGAAATCATGCCTATAGGATTCGACTAAGCAGTTCCGAATATATTTCAGTGATTACCATTGTTAGTTATTGCGTGAATCACCTAGACATCATACCTATAGGTTTAATCTCTTATACTTATGATCAGTAGGCAACTGCATAGGATTTTAGAAATCGTATTAATAAAAATGGCTTTTACATATGAAACTCCCTCCTTATCAAAATCCAGAATCACATAGAGATCATGCCAATAGGATTTTACAACCTTAACTTGTTTAAAATTTGCAACCGTCAAATGCCTAACTTGTGTGCGTGCATTTATTGTCTAAGTGCGGAGGCTTACTTGAGACCTTATTTGCCTATACATGAAAGTCCAACTTGTTTTTTATGTCACCTAGTTTTCTCATTTTTGAGCAACCTAAGTTAAGTCTAGAACCATCCCGATATAGAGGTCCAAATGCCTCCTGAACCATAGGTGTGGGACGGTTAGTGCACGCATAGGGTACGATCTAGAATCAACTAGTGCAGTTTTGGTAAACAACTTAAAGATAGTACTCGGGTAGCATGTGCCTGCTAAATAATATGAAGAACACCCCAACTCAAGGGAGTTATGAAGTATTATTTATGTTGCACGGGGTGATCCTTTAGGCTAAAAAATTTAGGACTCCCCCATCTTTGCTTTTAAAATAAATTATTTATTTATTTGCCTAATTTTATTTTGTGTAGACTAATTCATATAATTAGAGTTCGGACGGGACCCACCATTGTGGACGTCGAGGAGTGCCTAACACCTTCATTTGAGCCCTTACCTGATCTTTAGTGACGCGAACTGGTTAAACCTGAGTTAATTGCAAATAGGTGCCCTAACGCAGCTCAAACTCGTTAGGTGGAGACTCTCTTTTAACACCCTTCCTTAAAAGACTTATCACGTGTCGAAACCCGGTTTCGCGAGAAAAAGGGGCACGACAGTTGGCTCTGATTATCTTGCGAACCAACTATTCGTCGCCTGAATGGTTTCTGCAGGTGCCTTCATGAACTTCCCTGAAAACATATTCGATATCTCCCGGTCCCAGACATATGGAGAGAGGGTCATCGAATGTTTTCCTGAATAGGGTGTTGTCCTTGGACAAGCTGAACTTGGTTTCCTTTGTGCGCAGAGTTCTCGATTCTTTAGAATCCGAGGGCAGTTTTCCAGTCTTCAGATAATCTATATACTTGTTTCTCCAGTCCCAGGTTAAGCTTCTCAAGTTGATCTCGACGTGGACTTCTTTCACTACTGATTTCATGAGTTATATGACCATTCCCAAGTTGAATTCATCGTCATCAACCGATGATTCTAAGTTACCAAGAGCATTGGCTTCACTGTTTTGATCCTGAGGTACATGTTGCAAAGTCCACTCCTTGAACCGATGTAACATCACCTGTAGTTTATCCAGGTACCTTCGCATTCATTCTTCTTTTATTTTGAATGTTCCATTGACTTGGTTCACCACAAAAAGGAATCACACTTATCTTCAATCACCTCGGCCCCAGGCTTTTAGCCAGTTCGAGACCTGTAATCATGGCCTCATACTCGGCCTCTTTGTTAGTTAATTTTACAGTTCTAATAGATTGCCTAACTACATTACCCGTCGGTGGCTTCAACATGATGCCAATTTTAGACCCCTTTGCATTCGAGGCACCATCCGTAAAGAGGGTCCAGATTCTGGAGGAGGTCCCTGAGTTCAACAACAATTCCTTCTCGACCTCGGGTATTAGGACGGTGTGAAGTCGGCCACGAAGTTCGCTAAATTAGAGATTTGATGGTGGTTCGGGGTCGATATTCGATATTGTACCTGCTGTTTTCCTTGGCCCATTTGGCCAATCGTCCTAAGAGCTCGATTTTATGCATTATGTTCCTCAACAGGTAAGTAGTCATGACACATATGCAATGACATTGAAAATACGGTTTAACTTCCTGTAGGCGCTTAGCAATCGAGCGCTAGTTTTTCCAGGTGACGATACCTAGTTTTGGCCTCGCCTAGAGTCTTGCTAACATAGTAGATAGGAAATTGCATACTTTTCTCTTCCCCGACTAGGACTCCTGATATTTTAACTTCAATACCACAGAAGAGGGGGGGGGGTGATTTGTGTGGTGTCCATTTTTTTCGCTTAAACTGATTATAGAAGGACCTGGTTCTTCTATGTGTTCCTTAACCTACTATTGCTGAAATAGTAAATGCGGAAAGTAAAGAACACATGTATTTTACGTGGAAAACACCTGGCTCAAAAGGTGGAAAAACCATGACCTACTTCTCAGTAGGATTTTCCCAAACTCTCCACTAATCACTGAGCTAATAACTTCATTTACAAAAACATTTTTGTAAACCTAGGACTAACTCTAATCCCTTGTAGCAAACAACCTCTAACTGTTGCGACAACTTCAAGTTAACTCTAACTTGAATACTCTGAGTACCTATTACAATTGCCTCTAGATGAAGCTGAAATGTACAATATAAAAACACCTACTACAATTGAACTAGAATAGAAGATTGACACTTGGAACTGGTTCTTCTATATGGTTCATGTAGCTTCAGGTTTGCACACTTGAATCGCACACGAATTGCTTGCAAAATGCCTTGCTATTTTGCTGTCAATTCCTGTTTATCTTCTGTGTTTGTGCGTACATGTAGAATGAGAACATCCTGCAATATATAGAGTTTGTAGATGAAGAAATAACTAGAATTCTAATGCTACTCTTCCTTGATGGAAGAGTTCTAGTTGATCTCAACTCCTAACTCCTTCCTTATCTTTGATAATGTTCTCTTTGAGTAAGGAGTCCTTCTCCTTATCAATTATGAAACCTTTTCGATCAGGAGATATCAATTATGCCGAGTTAAGTTTATCTCCTTCACGTGCATCCCACATGCTCGAATCTGCCCGTGTCTATGTACACAAGGGACGGACCTGGTTCATGCCTGAGCTTCCTTTGTCAATCTTCAAAACTAACATTCACTTGGGCCAACAAATTCCCATTTTTGATGATGACAAACCCAGTGCTTTTCAGAAGCTTAGGACCGGTTTCAACTTAGCTCAACATCAACACAATGCTAGAAATAATTTTCCTTTTTATCACTTGTTTCAAGGACCAGGTTCATTAGGTTATAAATATCACTGTTCAGCATGTAAAGTACAACTTTTTCCCCCTTTTGGCATCATCGAAAAGTTGCATAAAAAATGTGTGATAACCAGATTTTGAAACTTACTCATGGTCACTAGGGCTACTTCAAATGCATTCATGGATTAATCATCATCGATCAAGATAAGAATTTAACCCATGAAAGAAATATAAAAAGACAGTTATAGCAAAAACCAGTGAATTTCATTAATAGTTGATATGATTCTTCCACAGGACATAGAAGAAATAAAAATACTGAAAACATGAGCAAACCAAGAACATCCCAAACTGTGTCACTTAAGGTTCTACAATAGGCTAGGAGCTTAAGTCTTGGAAGAACTAGGGGCTTGGTTTTTGGCTTGGAGAAGTTTCAACATGTCTTGAAGAATTCCATCATTATTCTCCTTTTCCCTTGCCAGCTCAGGTCTGAGAGCATCTCTCTCAGGCTCTACCTCAGCCAACCGTGTCTTCAACCTTTCAATCTCAGCATCCTTTGCCTCACTCTCCTGCACCAAGGCTCTGACCTTGCTATTGACTGGTGCCTTCTTAGATGAACCATGTTCTTTAGGAGTGGCATGGACCTCGTAATCATAAGAAATCAGAGTGTTTGCACCAAATTGATCTTTGCTTGTATCCATCTCTCACTTCTTCAGAGGAACCTTACAATGTGCAAGCACATCTGTGAGAATGAAGCCATAAGGAATGGCATGAGATTTGGAGCCATTTATAACCTTATCAAGGAGCTGGATTATAAATCCAGGCTAGTTAATATGTCTCCCACTATCCAAGCATTCCATTAGAACCAAGTCCATGAAGTTGGCAATGTGCCTCTTTTCCTGCCTTGGCAGAACACACTTGTTGATGAATTCAAATAGCACCTTGTGGGTGACTTCATCTCACTCTTGTACACAACCTTGGGCTCACTTTCCTCCTCATTGTCACTCAATTTTCTGGTGATAGCAAGGGAAGTAGGAAGGTTTTCTAGGCTTGGTCATTTCAGCTTTGTGTAGTCATTGTACCCCTCAGCAGGTACGCCTAGAATTTCACCTAGCTCCTTTTCATCGAAAGAAATTTGTACCCCTTTCACCATGCTAGTAACTCTTCCATCCTTCACTTAATCATTTTCCATAAACTCAATAATTTCACTTCTTGCTAACCTACCATCCATCTGAAGGATCATGTCCTTCCAGCCTTGCACTTCCAATTTCCCCAACAGCAGCACCATCCCTTCCTCCTCCAAATACTGAGGAGTATACCCTTTAGAATTGTCCTTTTTCCAAATTTGGCCATCTTGTCCTTTTCACTGTCCGATTCATCTTCCTCTTCTCCACTCCATTCCTCTTCCTCAACAATTTTTACTTGTTTGGTTTTCAATGCAGACCTAGTCCTTTTTGCCAGGGTGGATGGTTCAACATACTTTGACATAGAAGTAGACTTCTCAATGGAAGTCTTGGATTTATTGGGCTTGGGAGTCTGAACCTCCACTTATGCAATCACATCTTCATCTTGATGGACCAGGTCCATCTCAACAACATCAACAGCCTCAATAGGCTCGCCCACCTTCTTCTTCCCTTTGTCCACCCTTTTCTTTTGCTTTCTTTTAATGCTCTTTGCAAATCTGCCTCATTTTGCTTTAGCTGACTTCTAATGCCTCTTCCTCTTGTGGGAGGAATTTCAACAGTGTTAGAAGGGGCAGCCTTCCTTTTCCTGTTAGCCCTAGCAGTACCAGGGGTCTTAGCCTTGGAAGTTCTCTTCTTCTTGGGATTGTAGATCTCACTCACTCTCTTCAATAGGTCTGCGAGGGTTTCTTCAACTGATGAACCAGATTCATCTACGTTTTGCCCAAGTTTAACTAGCCCTTCAGCGGCTTCACCAGACCCACTTCCCCTTGTTTTCTTGACACTTTCCTCCACTTTATCTGATTTTGCTCCATAAATAGCCATTCTTCCTGTATCAAGAGTGGGTGAAGAATCAACCACTCTTTTACCCATTCCCCTCTCTTAACTACGAGCACCTTCACTCTCCTTTTCTTTTTCATTTTTATTTTTACCACCTATCCTTCTGGACTCAGAAGTTTCTACATCAACCACAAATCCAACCAGAATAAACTTGTTCTCCAGATTTTCAGCCAACTCAAAAATGACTTCACTAGTAGTATTTGGGCCAGAGGTTACCTGTTCAGTATCAGAAGACCCAGTTTATTCCCCCCTCAGTCGCAGACTTGAAGGAGTCTTCAGAGTTTTGGGGTTCTTGGGCTTGGCTAGCTTTTAGTTGTGCGTCTAATTTCTTTGATAATGCACTTCCAGCCACTGTCTATCGAGCAAGCATCTTAACTGTTCTTTTCTTAGGCTGAGGAGTGGTTGAAGATGAGGAGCATGGTAGGGGTGTACCAGGGTTATCAGAAGGGTTAGTCATTGTTATACTTGGTTCTGGAAGAAAGAAGAGAGGTAGATTGAAATTTGGAGGATGAGAGAAGATGGAGAGTATTTTGACGGCTTGAGAATTATGGAGTGAAGGCAGGGATGATGATGATCAATTTAAAGGGGGTAATTAATGGGTAACAACAGGCTTATCATTCCTTTAGAAGTTTTATCAAACTGAATTGTCAGTTTTGAGTAGACAGTGGGGTCTTCCCTAGAATCTAGGTGGTTTAATTCGGTTAGGATTCTTTTGAACGGAACTGGTTCAATTTTATTGGATAAGTTTAAAAGGAATCTGGACTTAGGTAAAGCTCTGCTCATGATTCAAATATTATTATTTTAAATTATGTAGAGTGTAGAAAACATACCGTGTTATCTTGATGAAACAGGTTCTTCACTTAGAATTCTCTTGTGCAAGTCTAAATTTGCCAAATAAAGAAAATATCATTAGAGATTAATGAGCCATTTTAACACATGGAACAAGAGTATACTATTTAAAGTATGATACTGAGCAAAACTTAATCTAGTTAGATACACAATTTCCAGATTTTCTAACCAAAAAATTTTAATTTTTTTTTTCGTTATGAATTCTGAACTGGTCCTTTTAGGTGATCTTAATCATCCTTAATTCTAACATGTTCCTTTTAAAGTGATCTCTCCTTAGAGATTTTGTGAAGATGTCAATTATTTATTTTTCAGTAGCACAAAATTCCACAATGATCAACCCCTTTTCATAGTTATCCCTCAAAAAGTGATGCCTAAAATCTATGTACTTAGTTCTCTTGTGATGAACCGGGTTCTTGGTCATACTGATTGCACTAGTGTTATCACAAAAAATAGGGATACAACCAACATGAATTCCAAAGTCCATTAATTGTTGTTTGATCCACAAAAATTGAGCATAACATGAGGAAACAACAACATACCAAGCTTAAGCAATAGATAAGGCCACTGAATTTTGCTTTTTGGTGGCCCAAGACACAAGACATGAGCCAAGAAAGTGTGCCATACCTGAGGTGCTCTTTCTATTCATAAGAAAACCTGCATAATCAGCATCAACATTGTCACGACCCAAACCGGAGGGCTGCGACAAGCACCCGGTACTTTATTCAACCGAGTACCAACATAACATATCTTTCTTATCGCACTATCAAGGGTAAATGTTCCAAAATGGTCATCATGACATAACCGAAATATAACATAAGGGAATGCTAGACATAGGATGACCTAACATGATATAGAAACTTATACATGTGACATACGCGCCTATAAGGCTGACATGATCACTTGTACACCGAACATAGGCCAACAAGGCCATAAAATATTTTATGTACATGACATATGTCTACAAGCCTCTAAGAGTACATAAACATCATAAGTCCGGGACATGGCCCCGACATACTACTCAATACATGTCTAAATCAGGCTGACCCAATGAGCAACTCCGGAGAAAATGTAGCATACCAACATCTTATGCTGAGCTGATAGCCTACTTGGAGGACTCTCAACCTGTCTATCGAGACCTGCGGGGCATGAAACGCAGTGTCCCCAGGCAAAAAGGACGTCAGTACGAATACAGTACTGAGTATGTAAGGTAGAAAAGCATAAATAATAACAGTAATGTAAAGAGAGATGTAGGATATACAACCTGTAGCATCTGAGTGCCTATGAGAGATAGTGACATGAAATGCGTGATACATATATATACATAATCTTTTAAAAACATCCGCCTTTGTGGGCATCATCATCATCATATCATACCCGGCCTCGAAGAGGAATCGGTAAAAACATACCCGGCCATCATAAGGCTCGGTAAAATCGTACCTGGCCACGTGGAGCTCGGTAAACCCAACTGATCGGTGGTTGCACAATAGGTGTCGTACCCGGCCGACTATAGCGTAACTCAGTAGAGTAAAATAGTTACTATATATAATGCATGCTGGACTCATGGAATCAGGTTCTAAACATTTCGGAGTGACGTAAGGTAGTTTCACCTTTGATTAACATTATGGACATCATACCATAAATATGAACTTCACTAGAACTCAAGGATCATACATACTTTTTTTGAATAACTTTGTAAGGAAAGAACAACTTAGTTGCTAGGAGTAGATTCATTATGAAATAGCATATCATTTACGTTCGTTTCACTTTAGATCATGCCAAAATAATGAAGGAATATCCTTAACATACCTTTGCAATCTTCTCTCCATTCGTCAACCAAGCTCAATATGATCTTCTTACGTCTACAATGAGAACCCGACTTCGCCGTCATCATATAAGCATTATAACTCTCATATTTCAAAACCATTATTCTACAAGAAAATGGAAAGCACCTCCCCTATTTTAACTACATCCCATATGTTACCAAAAGTCACCAAACATCCCAAACAACAACAATATAAATCACAATAAGCTCTCTGATTAGTTCAACAATCATTTTGAGCGACAAGCTCGATCGGAATTCGTATAACCCATATCACCCATTATCAAATTCTTACATTATATTAACAAAATCATTAATATGATAATGAAGTAATTCATCAATGATTCCATCCTTATACCATATATTTATAACAAAGGAAACAATCCACAACTCCAACTTTCTTCAATTAGCAACTTTATTCACTAATTCATGTCTAGTCCAACCATTTAACTTAATTAACATTAAGTTAACCTTAAGCACATGAAATAACACAATACACATACCTAATAAAGTAGCTTCAAGTTTAAACCCAAGTTATATTTAGCTTACAACAGCCCTCAATGGCAATACAACACCATAGAAGTGACTTAAGCTAATCCAAGTATTATCTTGTAGTTTATTATCCTAACAACTTAACCAACATACAAGCAAGCTTAAGCACAATTAGTAGGCTGTTATACTCACCTTAGAAAGTATCAACCACTTGAAATTTAGGCCAAACACGGCCAACAATTATCCTCAATGACGCCACAACACTATAGGTGTTGTATTCTCTTCTTGAATCAACTTTTGGTGTTCAAGTTGGAGTGTAAACACTTGTAGTTCACCTTAAAAATATAATATGTATGAAGGAGTGACTGATTATTACCTTAATCAACAAGAATAATACGAGACCTGAGGTTACTTCACTTTGAAGAATCCTCCAAAACAACCACAAGATGAAGAACTACGATCTAGCATGCACCACGGGGTTTCTAGCGTTGGATTCATGTTTTAATCTTAGGTTTTCACCCTAGAATCATGGAGGAACCATTGGAGAGCATTTAGGAACTTTTTTAGAATAGAAAAATGAGTGAAAACGATTTATAATTGACTTAAATACAAGCTGGAGTTTACACCGACTTTGTGGATCCCATGGGAGCTGCTTTGCGCAGTCTCGCAAAAACGCGAATATCTCTCTACTCCGATGTTGTATTGATGAAAGGTTAAATGCGTTAGAAACTAGACTTGTAGATATTCAATTTGGTAGGTATATAATCCCCTAATTCCAAGTATATTGGGATAAAATCTGATCTACATTTGACCTAAGTTTCAACAAATTTATGAATGTAACTTGTGAAGACCTTTGTCAACTTTTGTTCCACAACTTTCTTGACTTCAAAAGGTATCACACGACTATCATACGACAAAATTAAATCATATAATAACCTCCTTATCATGTAATGAACCATAGTCTCACCTTAAAGTACATGTTATAACATTCCAAACTCGTCGACTTCCGACGACACTTATTTTCTTTAATTGGTTTAACTTTTAAGATTTCCAACCCTCTTGGTACTCGTTATTCATGATCTTAAATATTTGTAACCTCCAAGGTTACATCATTAACTTACTTTATATGCTTCTATATATAATCTTATTTCTAAGCTTACATCAATTGACTTACGACGTACTATCACGTATGAAAACATGGGGTGTAACAAACATATCCCACAAGATTGAAATTACTACCTTTTGGATACCAAAGATAAAGATAAGTGGTTTAGATATTCAAAATTCTCTTGACAACAACCAAATGAGACTTCTTTGGATTTGCACAAAGGCCTACACTAAAAACAATGTCAGGTCTACTAGCAGTGAGATACAATAATGAGCCAATCATTCCCCTATACAACTTCTGATCGATGTTCATCTGTATCCAACTTTTTAGTTGTTGCAATGGAGTGTCAATTTCCTTGGAATCTTCCATTTTAAACCTTTTAAGCAATTATTTTACATACTTCTGATGATGGATCATAGTTCTATTTGAATTTTGTTTAATTTGTAAGCCTAAAAAGAAATTAAGCTCACCCATCATGCTCATTTCAAATTATCTCCCCATTAGTTTAGCAAATTCCTTACTTAGTTTATCAGTAGTTGCTCCAAAGATTACATCATCAACATATATCTAAACTACCAAGAGATCTTTACCTTTTTCTTTCAAGAATAAAGTATTGTCAATTTTACCTCTCTTGTAGTCATGCTCAAGCAAAAAATTTGATAATATTTCATACCATGCTCTTGGAGCTTGCTTGAGTCCATAAAGTGCTTTGTCAAGTTTGTACACATGATCAGGATTCTCCTTGTTTTCAAATCCCGGAGGTTGCTTGACAAACACTTCTTCCTTTAGACAGCCATTGAGGAAGGCACTCTTGACATCCATCTGGTGAAGGGTGAATTCCATGTAAGCAGCAAAGGCTATGAGGAGTCTTATTGCTTCAAACCTTGAAACTGAAGCAAAGGTTTCATCATAGTCTATGCCCTTCTCCTGACTATATCCTTGAACCACCAATCTTGCCTTGTTCCTTGTAACTGTTCCATCTTCATAAAGTTTGTTTCTAAAGACCCATTTTGTGCCAATTAATAATCTGTCCAAGGGTCTTGGTACCAGATGCCAAACTTGGCTTTTTTCAAATTAGTTGAGTTCATCTTGCATTGCATTTACCCGGTCTGCATCCTGCAAAGCCTCAACAATATTTTTAGGTTCAATAAGAGATAAGAAAGCATCAAAAGCACAAAGATTCTTTAATAAAGATTTAGTTTTGATTCTAGAGGTTGGATCAGTAATTATGTTCTCAATGGGATGAGAACTTTGATACTTGTAAGGTCTCACAACCAACTGGTTTCCCCTTGATGTTCCTTCAGTGTTTTGTTGTTGTAGAACAGGTTCATGGATAGGTTCCATTGAGGTTTGAGGATCATTTCCTATTTGTTCTATTCCCCCTGTCACATTGCTCTGGATGGATGAACTTGTTCCATCACCTGTTTCTTCGTTCAGCTCTTTCCTTCTTCCATTCAATTCCCCATTGAGGGCAGTTTTTGATGTGGTGATCAGTCTTCCCACACTTGTAGTAGCTCTCATTAGTCTGTTTTTCAGGAACCCTTGGTTTGCTGTAGCTTCCACTTCTTGAAGAATCCTTTCCTCTCATTAGGTACTTATTGAAGTCCTTTGTGATCATAGCCATCTCATCTTCCTCTAGATCAGAACCTTCAGTGATTCTGAGTGCCAGACTCCTTTCCTTCTTGGGTACATCCATCTTCATGGTTTACCTTCTAAGTTCATAAGCAATGAGATTTCCAATCAGCTCATCCAACTTAAGAGTGGTAATATTCTTTGATTCCTGAATAGCAGTGATTTTGCTTTCCCAAGAGACTGGCATAACCCTTGTCAGAATCTTCTCAAATTTCTCTTCTTTAAGAATAATCCTTCCAAGAGATTTAAGTTCATTTGTCAATGTGGTGAACTTTGTATACATCTCTTGGATGGTTTCCCCTTTCTTCATAGTGAAATTCTCATATTAAGAATAAAGTAGAGTTCCTATGGACCTCTTCACTTGAGGTGTTCCTTCATTAGTCACTTGCAAAGTGTCCCAAATTTCCTTAGTAGTAGTAAAACTTTGAATTTTGTTGTACTCGTCTGAGCCAAGTCCACACACAAGCCATTTCCTGGCCTTGGCATTCTTTTCCCATTTCCTCAAGTCCTCAGCAGTGCAGTGAGCTCTTGTCTTTGGCACATCTACTCCCTCAACATTCTTCTTCATTGAAGCCAGGGGACCATTAGTGACAATGTCTCATAGCTCATAGTCTTCTCCTATGATGTGGTCTCTCATTCTGTTTTTTCACCAGGAGTAGTACTGGCCATTGAAGAGTGGTGGCCTAGCAGCTGATTGTCCTTCCCAGTTTCCAGGTGGTGCACTCATCTTGATCTTCTCCTAAGGTTTAGCCTCTTCAAGGATAACCCGCTCTGATACCAATTGATGTTTTAACTTCAATACCACACAAGAGGGGGGGGGGGTGATTTGTGTAGTGTCCCATTTTTTTGCTTAAATTGATCATAGAAGGACATGATTCTTCTTTGTGTTCCTTAACCTACTATTACTGAAATAATAAATGTGGAAAGTAAAGAACACAAGTATTTTACATGAAAAACACCTGGTTCAAAAGGTGAAAAAACCACAACCTACTTCTCATTAGGATTTTCCCAAACTCTCCACTAAATCACTGAGCCAGAAACTTCATTTACAAAAACACTTTTGTAAACCTAGAACTAACTCTAATCCCTTGTAACAAACAGCCTCTAACTGTTGCGACAACTTTAAGTTAACTCTAACTTGAATACTTTGGGTACCTATTACAATTTCCTCCAGATAAAGCTGAAATGTACAATATGAAAACACCTACTACAATTGAACTAGAATAGAAGATTGACACTTGGAATTGGTTCTTCTATCTGGTTCATGGAGTTTCAGGTTTGCACACTTGAGTCACACACGAATTGCTTAGAAAATGCCTTGCTATTTTGCTCTCAATTCCTGTTTATCTTCTGCATTTGTGCGTACCTATAGAATGAGAACATCCAACAATATATAGAGTTAGTAGATGAAGAAATAACTAGAGTTCTAATGCTACTCTTCCTTTGTGGAAGAGTTCTAGTTGATCTCAACTCCTAACTCCTTCCTTATCTTTGATAATGTTCTCTTTGAGTAAGGAGTCCTTCTCCTTATCAATTACGAAACATTTTCGATCAGGATATATCAATTATGCCGAGTTAAGTTTATCTCCTTCACGTGCATCCCACATGCTCGAATCTGCCCATGTCTATGTACACAAGGGATGGACCTGGTTCAATCCTGAGCTTCCTTTGTCAATATTCAAAACTAACCTTCACTTGGGCCAATAACTCCACTTACTGCTATCTCGGATACCGCTAAGTACAGGTACAACTATTCATCTACCTTCAGAGTATGAAGAAAAGGTGGCCTCGAAAGGTACCGCTTTAGTTCTTCCAAGGCTTGTTGACACTCCGGGGTCCATGAGAAACTATTATTCTTCTTCAATAATGAGAAGAACCGATGGCTCTTGTCGAAAGACCTCGAAATGAATCAGCCCAAAGCTATGCGCCCAGTTAACCTTTGTATGACCTTGACATTGTCCACCATGCTAATGTCCTATATGTTCTTGATTTTATCGGGATTGATCTCGATTCCCCGGTTAGACAGCATGAATCCGAGAAATTTCTCAGACCCGACTCTGAATGCGCATTTCTCCAGGTTCAGCTTCGTCTTGTATTTCTTCAATATGTTGAAGGTTTCATGCAAATGTTTCAAATGGTCCTTTGCTCACAGGGACTTAACTAACATATCGTCAATGTAGACCTCCATCGATTTTCCTATTTGTTCTTCGAACATCCAATTTACTAGGCGTTGGTAAGTGGCACCAGCCTTTTTTAGTCTGAATGGCATTACCTTATAACAGTATGTTCCATGCATAGTGATGAAGGTCGTTTGTTCTTGGTCGCCCCGATCCATCCGAATTTGGTTGTACCCGGAATGGGCATCGAAAAAACTGAGGATCTCGTGACTGGCCATGGCATCGATCATACGATCGATGTTGGGCAAAGGGAAAGAGTCCTTGGGGCATGCCTTATTCAAGTCTTTGTAGTCTACACAAATTCTTAATTTATTCCCCTTTTTAGGGACTACCACTATGTTTTCTAACCAATCTGTGTACTTAACCTCCTGGATGGATCCTATTTAAGGAGTTTCAATACCTCGTCTTTGATGAATGCATGCATGACTTCGGACTGAGGCTCCTTTTCTGTTTGACCGGGTGGAACTTCGGATCCAGACTTAGCTTGTGAGTATTTATTTCCGGCGGGATCTCTATCATGTCAAGGTGGGACCAAGCGAAACAATCTGTGTTAGCGATAAGGAATTTAATAAGTTTTTTCCTGAGCACGGGATTTAACCCCGTGCCCAGGTATACCTTACGATCGGGCAGGTGCTCGACCAATATGACTTTCTCCAGTTCCTCAACTGTTGATTTAGTGGCATCGAAATCGTTAGGGGATATGAAAGACCTGGGAACTCCGTAGTCGCATCCTCACCCATATCTTGTCTTTCTGGTTCAGTCGGGGCCGGCGTCGGTGATTGCTATTTGGTCTCTTCCTTGGTGACCGAACTCGGACACTTTGGTGTCAAAAGTGCGGATATCGAGACCACCTCGTCAGCCGCAAACATCTCCTTTGCGACCAGTTGTTCTCCATAAATTATTTTAATCCCTCCTGGTGTTAGGAACTTCAATACCTAGTGCGGTGTCGAGAGCACTGCCCTCATGTTGTGAATCCACAGCCTCCCAAATGGAGCGTTACATCTCATATCTCCTTCGATCACGTAGAACTTTGCTTCCTAAATGGTTCCGAAGGTGTTCAGGTGTAGTGTTATCTCTCCTTTAGTGGTCTCAAATTCCATGTTGAATCCATTTAGAACTCGGACCGCAGGCACAATTTGGTCTTGTACACCTAACTGCTCTATGACTTTCAATCTGATGATATTGGTCGAGCTACCTGGATCAATTAACACACATTTAACTCGAGATATATTTATGAGTACAGATATTAACAGTGCATCGTTATGTGGTTGCACTATTCCCTCAGTGTCCTCGTCATTGAAAGATCAGGTTCCTTTCGGCACGTAATCTCGATTCTATTTTCCCTTCTGATATATACTTTGGTGAGCTTTAACATCAGCCCTTAGGGGACGTCGACCCCACCGATGATCATGTTAATGACGTGTTGAGGTTCCTCCTGCCTGATTTTCTTATTAGAGTCCCTATTCCTAAAATGGTTTTTGGCTCGATCGCTCAGGAAATCTCGGAGATGTCCGTTGTTGAAAAACCGCACTACTTCCTCTCTCAGTTGTCAGCAATCTTCGGTTTTGTGGCCGTGAGTGCCATGGTATTTGCACATTAGGTTGGGCTCCCTTTGGGCCGGATTAGACTGTAAAGGTTGAGGCCACTTGGTGTATTTGATACCCGATGGCAGATATGATGGCAGCAACATCGATGTTGAAGTTGTACTCCGATAACTTCGACGCTTCCTTAGGCCCGATGGGCCTGTCGAAACCGCTACTGCTCATAAGTCCTCGGTTATTTTGACCTTGAACGCTTCTCATTTCACTTCTCACAGGGTTTCACCCAGACCCATTACCTCTTCGATCTCCATTGTATGGTTGATACATGTCCCTATTTGATCGTGGTTCACGATCAATGTCTCTTTTGGATCTGTCAATAGCTCTGACGGGATAAATGGACCCGGTAGGGGCCCCAAACTGATCTTCTTCGACCCTAATTTTTGATTGATACCGGTTATGTACGTCGCCCAAGTTACAGCCAGATATTCTATCAGATTTTGCTTCAACTGTTGTGAAGCCAATGAGCTTCGAGTATTGAGTCCCTGGGTGAAGGTCAAAACGGCCCAATCGTCCATGACTGGAGGCAAGTTCATTCGTTCCATTTGAAACCAGGACACAAATTTCTTGAGCATCTCATTATCTCTCCGTTTCACTTTCAAAAGGTCCGACTTCCTGGTCTCGACCTTGATGACCCCGACATGTGCTTTCACGAAGGATTCTGCAAGCATATCAAATGAGTCAATAGAATTAGGGGGTAAGTTGTGATACCATATCATAGCTCCTTTTGACAAAGTATCCCCGACTTTTTCAGCAGGACGGACTCGATCTCATCATCCTCCAAGTCGTTCCCTTTGATGGCGTACGTGTAGGAGGTCACATGCTCATTTGGGTCAGTTGTTCCATTGTACTTATGAATTTCGGGCATGCGAAACTTCTTTGGGATTGGCTTCGCAGCTGCTCGGAGGGAAAGGTTTCTGAACAAACTTCATGGAATTCGGGCCCTTCAATATAAATGGTGCTCTTGGGATTTGGTCGACCTTGGAATTGTAGGTTTCCACCCTTTTGTCATTGGCTTCGATTTTCTTTTCTCCCGACTCTACTCGTTTTGTCAGTTCCTCGAGCATTTTAATGATCTCGGGGTTTGTCCCGAATTCAGCTTCACTCGGCTTCTCCGTGATTGGTTCGTTTTTGCGAGTGATTTCCCCGGACGACTCGGGCTCAACTCTGCTAGGGGCGCAGCTTTGGTTCTGCAGCTGGGCTATCGCTACCTTTAGGCCTGTAGCATTTCTAAGATCATTCGCAAGTTGATCCCATCTCCTTCACCGTCATATGTATTTTGGGTTTCTGATCGGACTCCCCTAGGGGAGTTGTTCTCAGGATCGGTGAGCAGATTTGCATTGATGGCCCATATGTGAGTTAGCGTCTATCGAATCCGCGACCGGAACTCCGTTGGGATCGACAGGGGGCACCTCGTTACTGGGCACCATATTGTTTTTCTCGTCGTGGTGACCGGACTCAGTATCCCCGTTTAGAGGTGCAGATTGAAGGTTCGACATTTTGAACTTTGGATTGAATTAAAGACACTTCAAAGAACGAGTGCAAAATAGGGTACGGTATGGAAATTCGTATCAAATTGCCACTATTATCCTTAACCCCACGATGGGCGCCAAACTGTTTACCCTAACAAACAGATAACAATTAAATTTGTAAGTGATTTTAAGAATAAATGAATTTATTCGATACAAATGATAAATATTGCTAGAATAAGCAGATAAAGGATGTCATAAATTACCAGACCGCTTGAAAATAAGGGGGAGGATGATTTTGGACTTGAGGGCAGCCTCAATGACGTATCCGTCTTTGTTCTCGGGCTTATAATGAAGCACTGATCAACAAATGCAAGAGCTTTGAATAACAGAAAAAGTAATAGTATATTGCCTTGGTATGCGTGTTACAACATGTTTGAATGAATAATCACACCCCCTTTATATAGTAGGGGAATCCTACTCCAGGTACAATTCCATAAAAGGTAAAAAAATCTTCAGTTTAACCAATCACCGAATTTCCGCCTTACGTGTCGAGATCCACGCCGCGTTACCCAGTCGGTCACGGATACCATGGTCTCCTGTTAACCATGTTCGATCGCCCGATAATGCTCTCTGAAGTCTTCTAAGAGTTGGATCGACACAGGGTCACGGCTCCTTGTCATCATGTCTCTTACTCTATTTATTTTATCGGATACCGGACCGTCTCACGGGTCCGATTTCACCCGTATACAAAATCTTCAGTTGGAGAAGAGAACGCAAAAATGATATATTCATACTACTTTGATTCTTAGGCCAAACCAATGAAGTGAAATTATTAGTTCGGGTTGAAAATAGTCCCTCAAAGTTTGAACTGCGAACAATGTCCGACTCTGATCTTTTCCTTTTTTTCGTTATCGAGAAAAGCTCTCGTTTGAGAGGGCATTAATACAGAGGACGCTTAATTCATGCGACCTACTGTTAGACGCAAACTACCGTTAAGCTATAGTCGCTGATTTTTATAGCAGAACTGCCCCATGAATGGAGAAAATGAAAGAACCCTTTTGTGGCGTGAAGTTCGCTCGAGAGCCAATTTTGGGGTGGACTCTTTCTGAAGGAGGTCGAGATTCAGACACTCAGCGGTCGTTTTGGTTGGAAAAAAGTTTTTCCCATAATTAATTATCCTGTGATTAGTTATTCTATCTCTTTGTGGGATAAAAAACACTACAATCCTGAGATAACTAATCCCGGGATTAATTATACCACAATTTTCTCCCAATCAAACATGAAATAAATTTTTCTTAAATTTAATCTCAGAATTAATTATTCCTTATCCCTCGTACCAAATGAGCCATCGGTGAAACAACTAGCATCTCTCATATAGGGTTTAGGAACTTAGTATAGTGGTCTGGGAAAATGTGACATTATCAAAAGGAATGGAGCATTTTGGAGAAAAAACTTATCAACACTAATATTTACATCAAATTACACTTGTTTATAATAGCTAAATTGTATGTTTTATGGGCGCTGGGGGCTGTTGAGCCTATTAGGAAAAAATGGTTTAAAAGGTAACCCAAAGACACAACTTTTCTCTAAATTTATTTTTTCACACATTTCCAGAAACAAAATCAGAACCAAATCCAATTGCCTGAGCATTCACTGATCTTAAGGACGTGCAGTATGTTAGCTCCAGTTAAAGTAAGCTAAGAGAATGCCTACATGTTTCCAAAGATTTTTCATTTGACGTCTATATATCATTGGGCGTTTTGACCAGAAAGTTGGTGCGACGATGACACACAAAAAAGTAACACGTGTATTAAACCTATTTGAGTCGACATTCTTTATTGGAATTCATCTAACTAAAGCAAGCCAAGAGGTGCTTAAATGCTTCCAAAGGTTTTTCATTTGACGTCTCATTGGATATTGTGAAGAAAGTCGCAACAAATGTGCGATATCTCAAAAAAAGAGCGTGGATTTTCTAATCACAACAATCGCTTATTCACTACTCTAGCCTACTACAATTCTATCTATGTAATGAATATATATTGTGTTTTCGCTCGTATGTTTATAGAACAGATTATCTTGTCATTGTCACACTTGGTTTTGTGTATTTATCAATACATATTCTAGACAGCACAACATACTCAGGAGAAACAATATGACCGATGGAAGGGCAATGATGATTATTAAGAAAAGAGAATATGTAAAGGCAGAAACAAATAATCAAGTTATCAAGCAAGCGAAAAAGGAAGTGGGAAAGGCTTTTGTATTAGAAAGATCACTTGGATAATGTATCATCCCAACTTATGTAGGAAAAGGTACAAGACAAATGATTCAAGAAGAGAACACGTGAGAGGAACTGCAAACGCTGCAGTCACAAAATTTCATAAATCTCTGCTGATGGCCTAAATATTTCCCAAAAAAAAAAGAATACAAAATGGAGAAAATTAAGGTATATTGAGCCTGTAGAAAGGTTTCCACGAGAAGCTGCCGTATGAATCACAAATATGTTTTCTACTATGTTTACAACAGTTGCACATTACCAAGAAAAGAAAAACCCGCTACACACATAGGGAGAAAAAGCACTCGCCTGCAAGACTCAATTCAAAACTCATCATCTCTTAGCTGTTAGAAGCGCTGGAAACTATGTTCTCACCTTCAGTTGCCACTGGAGCTGCTACTGGACTGCCGCTTGTTGATGCAGATATTTTATCCGGAATGGATCCACCACCTTGTTTGACCAAATCAATATCAGCCACAGCGGTTGTGGAACCGAGGTTAGGGGTACTGGTACCAGAGCCACGATCATCAACTTGCTTGGACTTATTCAGGGCATGGCAATGAGGGCAATAGTACGTTATGTAAGGGAAGTCCTCTTTCCTGGCCAGCCCTGCAAATGATAGTAATGCCATTACTTATTTACCAGTCTTTGCTTGAGTCCTCTCCAGGAGTCAGGCTTAATGATCACTAAATTCTTCAATTCTTACCATTGTGCATATGGCAATTGCCGCATATGAGTGCATAAGACTGGGTTGGATCCTCCCCCACAAGCAACGCTGCAATTTTTGCAAGCCATCCTCCATCTTGTGTGCTGGAACCTGTCGGGTTGTAATGCTCAACGACAGTTTGCTGATGCTGCATCGTGCCAGAACCTTCAAGCTGTGCATGTTGAAGCATTTCTGCTTCATGATGATCTAGTACAGCACTCTCTGGACTACTAGATCTGCCCTGCTTCCTATTTCTCAGTCCAGTAGATTGCACAACCTCTACATCATTGCTCTTTCCGGTAGGGGCATTAAGGTTAGTATCATTCCCCACATGAAATTTCAAGCCAGTATCTGCACCAAGCTTGGATGCAAGCACAGTGGCTGCAGCTGCCTTAGCTGCTGGGTCGGGGTCATATCTCTACACAAAAGATTCAACAATGAGATATCGATCATGTCATTCACACTTGGGATTTGTCAGGAAAAGGTTCTTGGAAAACGATCATAGAGGCAAGGACAATAGAGGGAGTAAATTTTAATTGTCTTCCACAGTGCAACTTCATGGTTTTTTGTTTAAATACAAAAGAACTCTTTGATCACAACAACTTCATGATTAAATATGTGAAGAACTTGGATAAGCCCAAAAACTTGCATATGGCTATCACCTGAATGAGCTGTTGCGTTATATAGTAATTTGTCTTCTCTTTGAGTTCATCAATCTTGCTTTGCCTTTCCGCTCGAAGCTTTTCCAAAGTTTTCTGGTCCTTGCGTTCACCTGCAAGGACACACATTCAGGAGGACATGTCAAATTCAGTGAAAGCCACAAGGTTGAATAAAAATAGGAAGAATCCAAAACCAAAAGGAAATATCAACGTCAAACTGTAAAATATTAAATTTCAGATAATGTTTTCAATAACATCATTTGAGGTGATATAAAAATATGGGTCATAGACATCCCATGCTGTTTGAAATCCTGACATAATAATCACAAAGCCAGATCAGATTTACTCTCAACCATTTGGGTAAATGTCCTTGAGACTAAAACAAAAAACCAGAGAAAGCTAAAGTATGAGCTCTTATGTGCTATTATAGCTTCGTCCAAATAATCAGGGCTTCATACGACATTATACATAAGCTTTTCACTAGTAAGTTTGGTTAGAAGTAACTTAAATCATAGTTTTATCTGCTTCTACAGCCACTAGCTTTCTATTACGGTCCAGTTACCCATCATTCTGCGTCTTCATGGGTTGTTTTCATTGTCATGCTTTCCTCCACCTCTATGCCTACTTCAAAAATAGTAGTCCATACCCCCAAATTAATGTCCAATCAGACATATTTTCTGTAGGCCAGAAAACAGGGTTAGCACTTAGCACACAAAAATGCAATATCCGATAACACAAAAGCATACACAGAAAATATAAGAAATATCAATTCAAAGCATTTTACATGGTTCACAACGTATTAATACATATAAGCCGGCGTTACAAGGACAAAGGTGTGAGTATTCAATACAGGTATGGATCTACAGGTCGGGTTCGTCTTTCTCTTAAATTTTACGATTTAGAGATATGGATATGGATAAAAGCGTCGTAGCGGGAGATATTGCAAATTAATGTTAAATATTGTCATTTTACTTAATTATTGAAAATATCTTTTTTCTGTTTAACAATGTGGTTAGAATCTATCTATTAAGTGGCCAGTGGTGTTCAATATAACTTATTTCTTTTTTAAGTTGAGCTATGTGGTCCAAGGTTCCTCCAACTTACTTTATTCTTCTTGGGTTTGTTTATAACTAGAATATGAATCTTGTTTGTGGCAGAAAATAAATTGTACAAGTGTCCCACATAAGAAAATACAGTTGTTCTAAAACAAGTTATTCAGTCAGTGTGTTTTCTTGTTTTGGGCTAAACCTGGACCATTTAACACAACTAAAAAGAATCTGCCCCATTAAGTCAAACCTAACAGCAGCTTTGAAAATGAAACCCTAGCTCGCGCGTTGTTTTTATGTTCGAAAGACTGCTACGAATTGTAAACTGACGGCGACAACAGCAGCAGCAGTAGAACTGCTCCTCACTTCTCAATTTAACAATATGTTTTCTTCACTTGTTCTTTCCTTTTCCTTCTTTTCTATTGTTTTCTTCCTTCTCCTCCTTCTATCCCTTTTTCTTTTCTCTCATTCCATTTTCTTCCTTCTTACTGGTGTTCAGTTAACAACCCCTCCTTTGACTGACAGGTCCGGCGCGGATCCTACACACACTCCGGGGTCATATCGCAACCAGCTGATGACAGTAAGTGGAAGATCCATGTATCACAGCATACAATATAGATATATTATATTAATGCGCTCTCGTGTGCGTGCATGTGTATTTGTCAATACTAGTCCTGCCACCTAGCTGACGAATTACGAATCAATGAAAATATACCTGATGAGGCCAGGAGTTCAACCCAACTCAAATACTTCAGTTACAGTATCCTATTCCCTAAATACCAACCAATCACCTCTATACAGGTTAAACATGGTCTAGAACACAAATTTCAGAAAAAAAATTCTGATAAAAGCAAGAAAGTTGAGCAATAAACAACATTATCTATTGAACAAAGGGAAAAAGAAGAAAAACAGCTCTTTCTAGCCATCTAGGAATCAATATAATGTACCTAAAGAAGCCAGAACTTCAACTGACCCTATAATGAGCAAAAATTTGCCTGCCTAGACAGTTATTTATAACATAGCCTTCTTGTGAAACTTCGTTTTCCAGAATTTTGTTACTTGGGCAAGATACTAGACACATATGTAAGCAACAGGGAGTTAATTTTTCGAGCTTAACATATTACTTGAACAATACTGGTTCTAGCATGTATACCACATAAAGCACCCACAAATGCTAAAAGCAGGATCCCAAGGCAGCTAGAATAAGTTATGAACATTGAACTGTAGCTTCAACTTAGAGCACAAAATACACAAAATAACCAGGTCATCTCTGTCTTTTCCCAGCTTTGCCCATAAACATCAAAATCCAATTTCACAATCAGCACCAGCAAGCAAAGCAAGTGTTCTAAGAAGGGAAAAACAATATCTCCTAGCCATGAGGTATAACAATTTGACTACGAAATGAGTGGTATGAGAACTTCGGTAAGCTAACAACCATGAATTACTTACATATCCTTGTGAAGCTTCCAAGTGCTGAATATGTAATGAAGGATAACCCAGGCAACAGAAACATTGGTAAAACTCGCAATGCCCTCATTTTCCAGTTTAGCTCAAGGGATCTTGTAGTCATGATAGCATAGCCCACTGCAATAACCTGAAAATTGAAATTTCCACAATACCACGCCCATAAGATAAATAAGCAACTCAAGCAGCCGGGAACACATATAACATAAAAGGATGAACACTGATTATCAGTTAGCTACATAATCACCTACATAAGTAATTACAAGTGTGAATTTTATGATCTGTAGAATAGTACTGGCAACACTTCTCATTTTAAAAATAAAAATTTCACGTCTAATTTAATCTAGTAAATTAAAATTTACCAGTTCCTAATACACTTGTAATTATTCAAAAGGGAAGCATCCTAACAAACTAAAAAGATGGATGCTTTAACTTGCTTACCATCATGCTATATTCATCAACTGAAATTCAGATGAGAAGTATCCTAATAAACTAAAAAGCTTTATGTTTTAACTTCTTTACATCATCTCAAATTCATCCAATGGAACTCAAAAGGAAAGTAACCCATTGAACTAAAATGATGTATGCTTAAAATCGTTTTATTTATTTGGTAAACCAGATCTACAGTTCCACACTACTCCCAGAACCCCTTCCCCAGAAGTCAACGATGACCCTCCCCCGCTTTTTTCTCCTTTGGTGACTCGAATTATCCTCAAGGCTGGAGGTGCAGGGCGCTTTCAACTAGAGCAACCCTCTCGAATCAGTGTGCTTCGACTACTAAAAATAAAATTCTAGCTCGAAGAAACCCTTATCCACTCATATTTGCAACTTTCAGTTACATGATTAGTTGAATGACATCCAACCAGATTGGTAACAGCATCTTCCTCATGCTTTATCAGATGTGTTCACTGTATAATAGTGTCATATAGGATTATCAAATAACCCGTCAGAGAACTAAATAGTTCTTCACGTAAGCTCAACATAATAATGAAAAATTACTAGATTAAAGAAAAACCATCAACTAGATTTCTGTACTTAGATCGTTTTTTATTCCATCACAACTGCCATTAAGTACCCAGCTCACAGTTATAAAATTAGACTGCAGCATAAAACAGCAAAATTATGCATTACATTCTCTTAATATTTATTTGTCAAAGGAAACATTCTGTTAAAATTTTGTTAAAAGTCGTCTATAACTTGTAGAAATTCTGGTGTAATTCCTAAATTTCTAGCTACTTATCAAAAACAGTGTTAGCAAAGGTGCACTTGAGCCCTAAAGCGAGGCTCAAAACACGTAGAGCGCTTTGCCTCGCTTAACAGGCTTAGTGTTGTCATCAAGGCGCTAAGGCAAGCTTTTCTTTGCTAGTAATCCTGAAGAGGCGACACTAAACAATTGATATTTCACTTTATCGTAAATTCTCTTCAATTTTTTGTCCATATATTTGATATTCATGCTTATAGATATTAGTCTTGGGCTACACACACATATTTTGTAGTTTTACTCTATTGCGCCTTTCTTCCTCAAAGCCTACGCTTTATTTGCGCTTTGCACTTAAATCCCCAACAGACCTTAGAGCTTTTGTGCGCTTTTCGCCTTTGATAACACTGATCAAAAAGTAAACTACTAAATTTCTAACTATCAAAAGACGAAACAATAATGTTCCATTTCACTCCAAAATACAGGTCAAATTGACCATCAGAAAAAAGAAATGAGACTGATAACATACTAGGACATTAGGAGTAAACACTTTTTTACTCCTTCAATAGGACTGAAGGAGTAGATATAATGCAGCCTTGTAAGGAGAAGTAGAGGCTGATCTAGGATTTAAGCTCTAGGGGTTCTTAGCATTGAACCCATTATATTTTTGAAGTTATGGGTTCATATCTAGTATTTATTGTAACTTTAATAGCTTTTACCTAAAAATTTATACTACCGTGTCGAAAGAACTGGGTTCATGTGAACCCGGTACCAACAAGCTGCATCTGTCCCTGAGGAGAAGGGCTAGCCCATTCAATAGAAATTTCATGCATATTGTGTAGAAGTATGACCGTGTTGTATAAAACTAGAAGAAAGATGCAGTAGTTTCCTCCTAAACATGGATAGGAGGCTAGCTCATTCAATAGAACTTTCATGCATATAATATAGAAGTATGACCGTGTTGTGGCAATAAAACTAGAAGAAAGATGCAGTAATTTCCTCTTAAACACAGATAACTTGCCAGTTAGGGAACCATATATTAGAAATTGCCACTGCCCTCCACTCGATGACCTCACCATTTGTGAAGTGTGTTTGGACAAACTGAATGTATGTCAAAATCCGAACGACCATGAACGTACAGAAAAAAACCAACCAATTCAAAAGCCTAGAAAAGGTAAAATCTATATAAGAATAAAAGATCTGCACTCTAATTTTCTACATCAGGACATGCACTAGAAGTTTGGGCATTACCTCAAAAAGTACAGAAAGTATAATGAGATGCCTATTCATCCTTCTCCAATTTTGAGATCGCTTATTTATTCTGGCAATAACAGCAGCCTCCTCCTTGGAAATGTGCTGCAATCTCTTCTCAAAATCATCTTTGCCGGATCTAAATAAACTATTCCACATTCTTGAGAAAAATCCCTTCTTTTTCTTCTTTTTTGTCTTTGCTTCATTATCCGTAGAAGTGACCGGTTCAGTGTCAGCAACGTCATCATGATCTTTTGTAGGCTCCGCAGCCATTTTCTACAAGTTAAAAAGAAGATATATTCAAATGATTGAAGGAGAAAAGCAGTGAGAGAGAAAGTAATAGGCCTCATAGAAGCATTTAGGCAAATGATACAATGTCTACTTAGTAGCCATACTTTTCAGTAAAATCTATATTGTCCCTTATCTTAAATAAATATGCACTTTCTGGTTGACTTTATAGTTTAATAAATGCCTTTTAAGAAGAGTCGGAGCCAATATTTGAAGCTTATAAGTTCGGGATTTGACCCTTTTAAGTTACCGGATTCTAAATTGATAACTTGTATTTTGTACATCTTAAATGAATTTCTTAAGATAAATAGAGAGTTTGAACTGAAGTTACTGCCTTACTGGGTTCGACCAAACCCGTATCTTTAAGGCTAGCTCTGCCCCTGCTTTTAAGCATCGTACCATGACTCCATGAGACTGTTGTTTTTCGCTTCCTTTATTCTTCCTTTCCATCCATTCTGGCAGCTGGCGATGCAAACTTTTAAATAATACAAGAACAACTACTACTACTACAACTACGTCTCAATCCCCTAGCTAGTATCGTAAATCCTCTGTTTGAGTCCATAATATTTCAATACTCTATAGTTAAGGAATATCTAACGCTGGGGTTCTCTAATAAACTCTAGTGATTATGTTTCTGATATACTACGAGTCTTCTAGCAAGCACTAATCTTCTAGCTGGTATCACCAGTTCGGATTTTCTACTTCCATAGTTTTCTATTTTTATTATACGAAACTAGAAAAATTGTATAGCAAAAATGCTTGTTTATATTTTATTTCAATTGAAACGTTTTCTGCAGCCACAGGATGAGTTCTATTATTTTGTACAACATTGGACGAGGAGTAATACACCTCAAATTTCTGCATCTGAGTACAGTTCAGACTCCGAAATATGCATAAACCAAATATCTTGCTTAATTAAAAATTAAAATGCTGAACAACTTCAGAATCAATAAGCACACTAGCACTTTAGTTCACTCTAATTCTAAATAATACTATGTAACAACTTTCAGAGATCAACTAGCACTTCCATATTTCAAATGCATCAAAATTAATTAATTAAACAAAAATCAAGGAATAGGAAAATAAATATATTATAATAATTAAACTCAAAGATCAAACACAGTAGACAATTCTAGTTCGATCGAAACATCATTTCCAAGACTAAATCAACACAAATTATCACTTCAACGACCGATTCCAAATTAAAATAACAACAAAAAGACACGGCAGCGCACGCGATTACGCGCAACGTTTGCAGTTCGTACCTTGAATAAGAGCCGATCGATTGCTGGATGCACCAAAAGCAGATCGATTGCTTTAATTGCTTCCCGTGCGATGAGAGAGAGAGAGAGAGAGAGAGAGAGAAGGGGAAATAGAGGTTTCTAGAAATGTCCGAATTCAAAGAGTTGTGAATGATGAAAAGAGGCGTTTTTGCAACTTACGAAAGCAAACGGTAGATCGGGGAGGTTTTTTTTTCCCCGAGAAGAAGGAAAGCATAAATAAATAAATATAAAAAAGAAGAAGACAAATTGAATTTAAAGGTGGTGGTTTGCGAGTGAAATGATGGCCATTATGGCTTCGCTGGCCCCTTTCTATGATTTTTGAGACAATGTACGTTCCCAACGCGGTATTGATGTTAGGGGCTTAGGGTTCATTTTTATGAAAATTAGTAGTATTTAGGTTTTAGTTTTACTACGATTTCTAGACCAAATTGATACTCTCACGTTCATGTTATTTGTTTTTACAAAAATTAATATTCCATTAGGTCCATAATAATTAACTTTTTGGCATTCGATATACCCCTTAAGAATATATTAATTTTTAAAATTTATATATTGTTAACTTGACACATTAAAATAATTAATTTTCAAGGGTTCTATAAAGATATTTATTAACTACATATATGTAAATAACATTTAAATAACGTTGTGTTTGCGTATGCATAAAATAAACTAGCACTAATTGAAAATAATGTCAATTAAACATCGATTTGAACGAGAAACAAAAATTTTGAACTTGTACGACCTCAAATTAAACTCTCGCATAGAAGTTAAATTATGATAATAGGCTAAGGTCTCATTTGTTTTTTTAAGTGACGTCTAGATTTAAATACACATCTGAATATTAAGATGTATATTAAGATTAAGACATCCGAATTTGAATACTCATCTGAATATTAAGATGTGTATTAAGATCTAAATACTAAATAATTATGTCTTTTTGATTTTTAACATCTTTATTTATAAATTAATAAACATAAAATTCAAATGAAATACTTTTTAATCGAATATTCTATCAATAAAATATATAGTTTTTAAAAATGTGATAGTTACTGGTGGTGATGGTTAATGATAGTTCTTGTGAATGCCGACTAGAGGCGGTGGTTGGTGGTAGTATTGGTTGATGGTAGTAGTTTATGATAGTAGTTAATGGTGATTGGTAGTGGTGGCGATTATAATTGAGGATGATGGTGATAGTTAATAATGACAGGTGGTGGTGATAGTTGTGATTGAGGAAGGTGGTAATGAGTGGTGAAAGTTTATAATGATAGGCAGTACCGGATATGGTTGATGGTGATAGGGTGGTTAGTTGTTGTAGTTGTTTTAGTTGAGTGTTGGTTCTAGTTGAGAATGATGGTGGTGGGAATGGTGGGCGGTGGTAGTTGATAACGGTGGAAGCTATGATTATGAATGATGGTGGTGGTTGGTGGCATGGTGGTAGTTGATAATGGCAGGCGGTGGAGGAATTTAATAATGAATATGGATGATAGCATCTTAATGAAATTAAGTATTTGTTATAGATATTAATCCTACAGACCTATTCAGACTCCGTGAAGTAAAAAAACAAACACATTTAATGATTAAGATCTGAATAATTAAGATTCAGGCTTTAAAACAAACACACTTAATGTTTGAAATATGAATAATTAAGATTCAGATCTCTAATGCAAACAAATGAGGCCTAACACGACTGTAGGCATGTAAAATTTATTGGATTAAATTCAATAAATTAATTTGGATTATATTTTAAAATTCAAGATATATTGGTCCAAATAAATACTATGGGCTAATATAATTGAATTAATTATATAAGTCCAAATATATATATGGATTAAATAAATAAGTCTTAATCCATTGGGCTAACCCATTTAGTTGGGCTAAAGTGATGAGCCCACTCCATTAAGCCCAAAATCTAATTTTTCTAGAGGCCCAGTTTGGTGCCACGTGTCAAATGACATGGCGCGCCAAGTCAAGCGAAAGAGCCAATAGGACCATGACACGTGTCAAAATGACAAGACATGCCAAGTCAAATTACAGGACCAATGAAACTGCGTCACGTGTGGAAGTGACATGTTCTGGCCAATCAAATGCGACCATGTCACACTTCAATCTGATTGGTCGGAAAGAGTTTGTTCTTATCATAACTCTTCCCTCCCACAACTATAAATAGGGGTCTTCATAACCCAGAAAAGAAACCAGAAGTTATAAAAAGAAGCAAGAGAGAGCTCGTGGATCAAACGCCGCAAATTTCTCTACAAGTTTCAAGTTCAAGAAATAAAGTTCAAGCTCAAGAACGAAGAATAATCAAGGTTTAAGAAGTACGAATTCAAATCAAAGTTCGTGCTAGTTGAATTCAAGTTCATCGTTCGTGACAACAATATAGATTCAAGATCAAGCTCAAAGGCACTTGAATTTATTTACTATTGGAAAGAAGAATCAGAAGATTCATAGAGATTGTAACACTCAAATATTCGAAATTAAATACTACGATTGTTGCGATATTTTTCGGTCTTGCTTTTATTTTCTCGACGTAATTTATTGTCTACAAATTATGGCACGCCTACTGGGACAATCTCTACCTCTCATCTCAACTTTTCAATCACCAAAGTTCAAGAACAACGAAATGGCTTCCAAGAAAATCAACTCCAGTTCAACTTCCGCCAAGGCTGCTAATTCCAGGTTCTATGCTGATGTGGATTACATACTCGAAGTTACCTTTGGAAGCTTTGGACCAGTTACGAGGAGCAAAGCAAGCTCGTTAGGACAACAAGCAGCCCAAGTACCATCCGTATCTACCCCTGTTTTCGGATCTCCATCCTCAAAAGGATCAAGATCTTCCACAAATGCACCCGAAGGAGGAAGCGATGTTGCTGAAAAGATCAAGAAAACTCTTGCTCTGCTTGACCTCTCCGGATCCAAGCACTCTGCTGTGAAGGAAGGTGATGACGCTTCAAGTGNCTGGCAAACTTAATGGAAGCAATCGCTGGCTTGACCAAGTGCATGCAAAATCAAGATGCTAGAATCGACAAGCTAACAGATAGGGTGGGAATCTTGATGGAAGAAGAATCCATCCATGCATCTGGCAAACTCTCAGAAGTCCAAGAGATTGATGCTCCTACACGACAAGTTTCATCCACTAAGGAAATTCCAGTCTCTTCGGAAGGGATGATTCCAATCAATCAACTAAAGGAGTTTATTGAAGGGACTATAAAAAACAAATATGAAGTTGCTTCCAAGTCCTCTTTTACCTATGCAAAGCCGTACACTTCAAGGAATGATATGTTGAAGATGCCTGCTAGCTATCAACCTCCAAAATTTCAACAATTTGATGGCAAAGGCAATCCAAAGCAACATGTGGCGCACTTCGTTGAGACATGCAACAATGCTGGGACTTATGGAGATTACCTTGTCAAGCAGTTTGTCCGCTCATTAAAAGGAAATGCTTTTGATTGGTACACGGACCTCGAGGCTGGATCTGTTGATAGCTGGGATCAACTAGAGCAAGAATTCCTCAATCGCTTTTATAGCACGAGACGTACTGTGAGTATGATAGAACTCACAAGTACTCGTCAACGGAAGAGTGAACCAGTTATCGACTTTATCAATCGTTGGAGGAATGCAAGCCTCAACTGTAAAGACAGGCTTAGTGAAGCTTCTGGCATAGAGATGTGCATCCAAGGTATGCATTGGGTGTTGCGCTACATCTTGCAAGGTATCAAGCCTAGCACATTTGAAGAACTTGCAACTCGTGCCCATGACATGGAATTGAGCATGGCCTCTGCTGGGAACGAAAGGCTTCCCATCTATGAACCTCGCAAAGGGAACGACAAGCAAGAAGTCAGAAAATGGAGCAAGTTTGTACCGAGATCTGAAAATAAAGAAGCTATGAATGTCAACACATCACCTGTGAAGTTCACGACGAAGGTGAGTAAGAAGCAGAGTATGAAATCCACTTCGTTTCAAGATCAGCCAAGTGGAGAGTTTACTCTAAAAGAAATGCAAGAGAAAGAGTACCCATTTCTAGATTCTGATGTGCCGGCTATTTTTGAAGAACTCCTCGAGTTAAATCTCATTGAGCTTCCAGAGATGAAGCGACCAAATGAAGCTGAGAAAATTGATGACCCAAATTACTGCAAATATCATCGACTTGTGAGCCACCCTCTGGAGAAGTGCTTTGTCTTCAAGAACAAAGTTATGGACTTGGCTCGTGAAAAGAAGATTGTGCTTGAAGATGAGAAAGCAAGCGCAAACCAAGTCTCTATCATATTTGGCTCATTCAATCCAGACGAATTATGTAGTTCCAAAGAAAGTAAAGATGAATAATTACTAGAGAACTACAAGGTTGAAGACAATCAACCTGAGGATGATGAAGGTTGGACGCTGGTGACTCGTCGTAGGCGCCACAAAAGGGGCCCACGAAAAGGATCAATAGAACAACCAACGAGGAAGATAATTGTGAAATGACCTAGGAGATGAAATCCAATTAAGCACATAAAGAAAGCGAAAGTGGAGGTGCACCACCCTCAAATGCCACGACATCCAGTGACCTTGGAGGAGTTTTTACCAAGTTGGTTCTGCACGAAGATTTCCCATGGGGGTATTGATGCCTCTTGTTGCCATACTGACGAAGGGAAAGAAAGGAGTGATGACCTACCGTCGGCACCATCTTCGGAAAAGCTCATCGACTCCACTACTCAAGAAGTTGATGCTTGTGAGGAAAAAGTCACATTCACAAGTGACGATCTTCTGCTAGGTGACACTCCTCATAACCGCCCATTGTACCTGGTTGGCTATATGCGTGATGAAAGGGTAAACCGAATTTTCGTTGATGGAGGATCCTCAGTGAACATTTTTCCAATTCACACTGTGAAACAACTTGGTATTCCCATGAACGAACTCTCAGAAAGTCGTGTGATGATCCAAGGATTCAACCAAGGGGGGCAAAGATCCATAGGCACGATCAGGCTGGGAATCACGATTGAAGATATGCAATCAAGTGCATGGCTGCATGTGATAGATGTGAAGACTTCATACAATGTCTTGCTTGGAAGTCCTTGGATACATGAGAATAAAGTAGTTTTGTCTACCTACCATCAATGTTTAAAATACTACGAGGGTGAAGTCGAGAAGACGATAATTGCCGATGATGCGCCATTCACTGAGGCAGAGTCATACTTCACTGATTCAAAGTTCTACTTGAAAAACCACATTGTGAAGGAGCTACAAGTTGATGATGACATAAAAAGCAAGAATGACGAGCCCATAAGAGCTGAGGTAACTATCAGTAAAGCCAAAGTTATTACTGAGGAGGTACAACCCAACGTGAATAAATCTCATAGAGGGGATATTGCATCTTATGGAAAGAAAGTAAGTCCTAAGCTCCAATATGTCCCTAAAAGGAAGAAAGACGAGGGCGAATCATCTAATCTCCAAACCAACACACTAAAGAAGTTAACTCTTCTGGTGAAACATGAGGCAGTAAAGTTGTCCTCAAAGCCGCTTGCAGGGTTTGTAGCTCAAAATCGTTTGCAGAATGTGGCACTCCCTACAAAGCGAACATATGAAGGCTTTGATCCTAACGCTTACAAGCTATTCGCGAAAGCTGGATACAATCTCGATGAACCGTCGAAGTTAGGGGAGCTCCCATCAGAAGCTGCAACGAGGCAATCACGCGAAGGTTTGGGATACAAGAAACCGTCACCAGTGTGCGTCTCCATCAGAAAGACGAGTAGCAATCACATCACTGTAGAAAATGAATCTACCGCTTCTAACAAGCCTTCTGTTTTTGACAGACTTGGAAAATCAACTGTTAGGACTTCCGTATTTGAGAGATTGGGTCCATTAAAGAAGGTGAATAAGTTCCAGAGAAATTATCAAAATACAAGAACACCCGCTTTGCCCAAAATTCAGAGGGTCTCTAAAGATTTCCAAAGTTTGGTTCCTTCTAGAATGAGGCGACGAACAGATGTCATGGTTTCGTGTGATGAAATACTAAAGGTGAAGCCATACACTTTGGTATACACAAAAGAACGTGATGAAGACGAAGAAAGTGTGGGTTCTTTGTATCATGTTACTGCACAAAGCGAGCATGGTGTTTTATCTTTAATGGAGGATGATGAGAAATTGGATGATGTTTCATCGTATTATCACATATCCTTCAATGATGGGGACCCTCAAGAAAATGAAGATGCGAAAGATGCTCCCCTGGAACTTGAAGAAGGGGTGAAAGCAACTGTTGATGCTTTAAAAGAAGTTAACCTTGGCACCGATGAAGAACCAAGACCCACCTACCTAAGTGCTTTACTAGAAGTTGATGAAGAAAGCACTTATATTGAGTTACTCAAGGAGTTTAGGGATGTATTTGCTTGGAGTTACAAGGAAATGCCTGACTTGGATCCTAAAGTGGCAGTCCATCACCTTGCGGTCAAGAATGGCGCTCGTCCTGTTAAGCAAGCTCAAAGGCGCTTTAGGCCGGACTTGGTTCCCCTGATTGAAACCGAAGTTAACAAACTCATTGAAGTGGGATTTATTCGGGAGGATAAATACCCAACATGGGTTTCAAGTATTGTTCCTGTAAGGAAGAAGAATGGCTAGATTCGAGTATGTGTTGACTTCAGGGATCTCAACAATGCGTGTCCCAAAGACGAATTCCCGCTTCCTATTCCAGAGTTGATGATCGATGCTACTACTGGTTACGAAGCAATGTCTTTCATGGAAGGTTTGTCGGGCTATAACCAAATCCGCATGGCACCAAAGATGAAGAGCTTACTGCATTCCGCACCCCCAAGGGTATTTATTGCTACAAGGTGATGTCTTTTTGCTTGAAGAACGCTGATACTATGTACCAAAGGGCTATGCCGAATATTTTTGACCATCTTCTCCACAAGAATGTCGAATGCTATGTTGACGACTTGGTGGTAAAATCAAGAAAGAAGGGCGACCACTTGAAAGACTTGAGAATGGTATTTGAGTTGCTCCGGAGGTACCAACTTAGGATGAACCCATTGAAATGTGCCTTTGGAGTTACTTCTGGAAAGTTCCTTGGTTTCATTGTCCGACATCGAGGGATCGAAATTGATCAAGCCAAAGTGGATGCTATTTTGAAAATGCCTGAGCCTCGGGATATTCATGAATTGAAAAGTCTGCAAGGAAAGCTAGCATACCTTAGGAGATTCATCTCGAACCTAGCTGGAATGTGCCAACCATTTAGTCGCCTCATGAAGAAAGGCGTTCCTTTCAAGTGGGACCAAGCTTCTAGCAACGCTTTCGAAAGTATCAAAGCCTACTTGATGAAGCCTCCAGTTTTAGCAGCTCCTATACCTGGAAAGCCATTGATA
>ML437826.1:106045-168186 GCA_005239525.1 Nicotiana knightiana
CGTCATAAATTCTTGCACCCTCCAGTGTCAAGCGACACCTACTTAAGACATCTTCTGCCCATTCCCAGTAGCCAGGAATGTAATGAAATTCACCGCCGAACGGCAAATCATTGCCCCAACAAGTCTCCTTGTTAATGATTCGACGCCCTAGGCATGGTAAGGTACTCGCGAAATTCCAAGCATGATGGGTAGTGGTGCGAAGCACCCATGTCTTGGGAGGACGACTATTGTATTCAAGCGTCCAGTCTGCCAAATAAGGTGGGTCCCTCAAAGGTACCCATGAAGTTGCATTATACTGGCCGATTAGTGACCTATCAACTGATAACCTTTTCCTCTCCTTGCTTCCCTTATGGTCCGAGATGATAAGGCATTGAGAATTAGAGGAAGAAATTCTGTCTTTGAAGTAAACCATGTTTAGACTGCAAAAAGAGAGAAAAGTGTTTATTAGCATTTAGCTAAGAAATGCGATATTCATGGCCTCAAATTCATAATATAATCCTACCAAGCATGGAAAAGGCAAAGTCTTTGGCTTAGACAGTGTAATGGTCTATGTCTTAGATAAAATGAAGTTAAATCTTCAAACAAGAAGAAGTCATTAGCTTAGACGGTGTAATGGTCTTCGCTTAAAACAAAATAAATCTTTGGCCCGGGATGGTGTAACTATGCCTCAGATAAAATGAAGTTAAATCTTCAAACAAGATGGAGTCATTAGCTTAGACGGTGTAATGATCTTTTCTTAAGACAAAATAAATCTTTGGCCCAAACGGTGTAATGGTCTATGCCTCAGATAAAAATAAAGTTAAATCTTCAAACAATATGAAGTCATTAGCTTAGACGGTGTAATGGTCGTCGCTTAAGACAAAATAAATCTTTGGCCCAGACGGCGTAATAGTCTATGCCTCAGATAAAATGAAGTTAAATCTTCAAACAAGATGGAGTCATTAGCTTAGACGGTGTAATAGTCTTCGCTTCAAATAAAAAATAAAATATTTAGCTCAGACGGTGTGATGGTCTTCACCACGAACTTTTAATGGTCTTCACTGTGAACTTTTAAAAATCCTGACCACGAGCTTTTAAAGGTCTTTATTGCAAACTTTTAAAGGTATTCAAGCTTAACGGCCAGCCACATTGAGATTAATCTCTCCGGTAGTCGGGCCATATTGAGAGTAATCTCTCCGATCGATTCACATTGAGAGTAATCTCTCCGATAATCGGGCCATGAGAGTAATCTCCCCAATATTCGGGCAAGGATGAGTACTCATCCATTCGCACCTAAAATTGCATTCTTCATGCATGGAGGAATATACTCTCACTTTCTTGACCTACAAAAAGAAAAGAAAAAAAGACAACAAAAGAAGAAAAGCACAAGCAAAGAAGAAGAAATTACCTTCGCGTCAGCTTCTGAGTCGTCAAAAGTGTATTCAAAGTTGCTTGCAAACGCTAAAAGTGATGCTAATAGAAAGAATATTATGCAGTTTATATAGATTTCATTGGACGCATGTTTAGTATTTATTTTCGATGTGGGAACAAGCTACTCCCGATCTCTAACGGACTTGACTTATTGAGGCGACTGCATTAATTAGATATCAACATGGACTCTGTAGTAGTCTCCAAAAAGGAATCAAATATGCATCTCAAAGGGGAATTTGGAGATACAGATTGGTTGGGAATTAAAAGTAGAGCCAAACTACTTGCCAACTGACTTTATTGCAAATATTACGTGGAACAATAAAAATGAAGATATGAATTAAATATTAGTATCATTGGAAAAACTTTCATTCGTAGGAAAGAATTAAAGAAAATACTGGAGAAGTCTACTTAGCTCACGTGTACTATTAAAAAATATAGTGTTTTTAGTTTCTTTCATGTGAAAGTGATCATTGAGTGGTGAATTTGAATTTTAAGTTATCTTGAAGATGACTTGAATTAAGAAACTTCCTATATATTTTGCTTGTAACAGAAATTCTACCAATATATATATATATATATATATATATATATTGCAAAGAAAAAAATGATATGAATCTAGTTAGCATGATTTTATATAGACAAGCAATTGAAGTCAAAACTGGAACGACTAATTTGGAAAAGGTTGGTACATGATTAGGTTTCAAAAACGTGCTAATCTGATCATATTACTTCAAGTCTAGTCCCTAGAGTTCACGCTTCGACAGGTCTTGAAGTATGGGGCATTTGTAGGCATGTAAAATTTATTGGATTCAAATTTAATAAATTAATTTGGATTATATTTTAAAATTCAAGATATATTGGTCCAAATAAATACTACGGGCTAATATAATTGATTAATTATATAAGTCCAAATATATATGGATTAAATAAATAAGTCTTAATCCATTGGGCTAACCCATTTAGTTGGGCTAAAGTGATGAGCACACTCCATTAAGCCCAAAATCTAATTTTTCTAGAGGCCCGAATTGGTGCCACGTGTCAAATGATGTGGCGCGCCAAGTCAAGCAGAAGAGCCAATAGGACCATGACACGTGTCAAAATGACAAGACATGCCAAGTCAAATTACAGGGCCAATGAAACTGCGCCACGTGTGGAAGTGACATGTTCTGGCCAATCAAATGCGACCATATCACACATCAATCTGATTGGTCGGAAAGAGTTTGTTCTTATCATAACTCTTCCCTCCCACAACTATAAATAGAGGTCTTCATAACCCAGAAAAGACACCGGAGTTATAACAAGAAGCAAGAGAGAGCTCGTGGATCAAACGTCGCAAAATTCTCTACAAGTTTCAAGTTCAAGAAATAAATTTCAAGCTCAAGAACGAAGAACAAATCAAGGTTTAAGGAGTACGAATTCAAATCAAAGTTCGTGCTAGTTGAATTCAAGTTCATCGTTCGTGACAACAAATATAGATTCAAGATCAAGCTCAAAGGCCCTTGAATTTATTTACTATTGGAAAGAAGAATCAGAGGATTCATAGAGATTGTCACACTCAAATCGAAATTAAGTACTATGATTATTGTGATATTTTTCGGTCTTGATTTTATTTTCTCGACGCAAGTTATTGTCTACAACGACTTATAACAAGTTGTGCATCCGCTAGTGATTTTGCCATAATTAAAGAGACAAAGAGTATAAGCTCTAGGAGCTAGTACCAACTAGAGTCCGAATTATTGATCATTTATTCATTTCAAGCTTCTAAACAATATATTTCGTTAGTTCATTACCTAAATAATTTGTAAAAATAGCACGGGTTAGGTAGTTTTCGGGCTCGTAATTAAAAAATAGTAAGTGTTTGTGAAGTCATTGAAAAGTAACCACTATTTTGCTGATAAACTGAAAGTTCCACCATAATAGTCTGGATTATAGAGCCCATGCGTATAAATTTTCAACATATTATGTCAAAACTCCAGCACACAAAAAATTCCAACATAATATGCGGGATTATGGAGCTCCTTCATATAAACTTGCAGCATATTATAATGGAACTCCAACACATTATAAAATTTCAACATATTATGTTGGAAGCTCAAATGTAAAAAAATTCGAACTCCAACATTTTATACTGGAATATCTCCAAAGTTTTAAGAGTTTTTTGTTCAGATTTTATCTTTATATGAAAAGTGACCAGATTTTGATTATTTTTAAAACTGTGACTATTTTTCAATTATCAATCGTATTTCTTATTTTTTCGCACCTACAAGTAGGGGTGTACAAATCGAACCGGAGAACCGCACCAAACCGAAAAGTCAAACCAAACAGATTAAAAAATCTGACTATGTTTGGTTTGATTTGGTTTGGTATTGAGTAAAAAAACCCGAACCAAACTGACATATTAATATATAGTGTTTATATATACTTTTAAGACTTTTTATTGAATTTTCTTTAAAAACTCTTTAGAAATATTTGCTATTCTCTTATGGGATATAATATTTAGTTAAATAGAACGTGCTCCATATTTATTAACTTTAAATAATGAGTTGTATGATCACTTTCTTATCAAGTGTTAGTAAAATGTGTCAATCTCTTTGTTCTTCCATATTTATATGTCAAGATATATTAAATTCTTATACCTTTTTCAAATCTGAAGTGGTATATTGACCATTTAAAATTAAATAGAACATATCATTATATAGATTCATATTTATTTTTATATTTTATTATTAAATTTGGTTAATCTTGAAGTGTACATCAACATAAAATTATTTTCATACGACTAAAAAATAACTATCATGTGTTACCAAGAAAATTCTTCCATAAGAATATTTTAATAGATCATATATTTGTCAACTTTTTAATTTTTACTATACATAGTTTTGCTTATAAAAAAATTAACAGATTAAAATTGAAATAATATTCATATAACAAAAAAATTGAAATACCCGAAAACTCTGATAAAACCGAACTAATCCAAACTGATATAGTTGGTTTGATTTGATTTTGATAAAAATCGAACCAACCCGGTCCATATATACCGTACCCACAAGTGCCCGTACGGCTCAAACCTATACCGGTCCCTATATTAGGTTCTGGTCAAACCTAAACTTTCGTTGGGGTTCTTTATAATTAGTTAAGGGGCCGGGACATGCAAGTGCACCAATTGAAAAATGTGCACTCCATATTTGACCTTAATTGGCCCCACAATTGAAATCAAGGATAATTGATCATTGACTAATGCAAAGTTAGACCTCGAAACCAAGAGCCAGTTTTATTTTAATGTTTTCAATTAGTTACAGTGTATTTTACACGTCTTACTATTCAAATTAAATGTGTTAAATTAGTTTTTTCAATGGAAAGGATAAAAAATATTGGCGAGGCAAAAGTCTCGTTATAACAAGAAGGAAAATTATGCACGAATATTTCGAAAAGAAGCTCATTTAATGTTTTACAATTAATAGTGTGTATGGGTAAAATCAGGAATAAAATTACCCCCGATTTTTTGATGAAGAAACGAGGGACATCGTTATTTGATGCTGGCTCGGGTAAGGCTGAGGGTGGCCATAGATCGGAGCCCAGAAGGACGAATGATACATCGTGAACCGGGCATGGACAAACATGGGAAGAATCAAGCCGAGCGAAATAAAGAATCGAGATTAAAGGGAAGATGGTTAGAAAGGACGAACGAGGAGCCGAAATATCCACCGTCAACCAGATATTGCGGCGCGGATCACACCCGATATTAACTGCGGATTGTGTTTCACTGGAAAAAAAGGAAGAAAAAGATTTTTACCTTATTTAGACTTGTATTAGGGTTGAAATTCCCCTACTATATAAAGGGGAGAAACTTTTCATTTTTCACTACTGTTGGCACGTATATCAAAGCAATAAAGTTTGTTTCTATCTTTTAGCAATTGTTCAAGTGTTCTTCAGCTGTTATCCCATTTTGCAATTGAGCTCCATTCCGAGGGCTCGATTGGAACCAGTTCTAGCATTCAAACTTAACGTCAAGCTTAGTTATTTCATCACGTTTGATTTGATCTTTTTTGCTTTCTTTTAATTCAGTTACTTGTTGTTTTATTGATCATTTGTGTTAAATTAAATTACGTATTCTTTAAACCGCGTATAAATTTAATTATTAGTTATTTTAAGGATAAACAATTTGGCACCCACCGTGGGGCATAAGATAATAGTAGTAATTTAATACGAATCTTTATAACACACTCTATTTTACACTTTCTCTTTGAAGCTTGATTTCAGGATTATTCAAAATGTCAAATTTTCAATCTGTTCACTTGAATGTTGATGCCGAGTCAGGCCACCACAGTGAAAATAATAATGTGGTACCAAGAAACGGTGTTCCCCCTGTCGACCCTAGTAGCGTTCCAATCGCTGACCCAGTCGACGCCAACTCACAAGTTGCTATCAACATCAACCTACCGACTGATCCTGAAAACAGCATTCACGGGGCACCCTGGCCTCCGGCTCGCAAAGCACCCGAAGGGGGAGATGATGGAGTTCGCTTACGTTTGATTTTTGATATGTTACAAGCTCATCAAGTTAAAATAGCACAATTGTAGAGTCAAAATCGCGCATACAACATGGCCGAGCCCAAACGGGTTGTAGAAGATACTCGGAGGGAAGAACGGATTGTCCTAGAACCAGACGAGTCAAAACCCGGGAAAACTTCCGAGGTGATGAAAATGCTCGAAACATTGACAAAACGAGTGGATTCTAGAAAAAAATATAATAAAGGAAAATGACAAGAAAGTGGAGACTTACAATTCAAGAATCGATCAGATCCCTGGAGTGACTCCGATAATGAAGGGACCAGATTCCAAAAAGTTCATTCAGAAACCTTTCCCCTGAGTGCGGTACCAAAGTCAATTCTGAAAAGGTTCTGAATGCCTGCTATTCCCAAATACAACAGAACCACAGATCCAAACGAGCATGTGACCTCCTACATGTGTACGATAAAAGGCAACGACCTCGAGGATGACGAGATCGAATCGGTGTTGCTGAGGAAATTGGGGGAAACCTTGTCCAAGGGAGTGATGATATGGTACCATAATTTACCTCCAATTTCTATTTATTCGTTTGCTATACTTGCATATGCTTAGGGAATTCGTGTCCAGTTTCCAGATGGAATGAATGGACTAGCCCCGATTGTAGACGATTGGGCCATTCGAGAATTTGCTCTAGGACTCAACCCCCGAAGTTTGGTTGCTTCTCAACAGTTGAAGCAAAAATTGATAAAGTACCATGTGGTTACTTGGGACGATGTCCACAACAGGTACCAGTCAAAGATCAGTGTCGAGGACGACCAACTAAGAGATCCCAAGTGGTCATTTTATCCCAATAGAGCAAACGCAAGTCTAAAAGAATTGTGGATCAGGAGTCGAGGCCACCCCGAGATTGATACCAACCATACAACTCAGATAGAAGGGGAAACATACCCAATCTATACCCGACCAGGAACGACAGGAGGAGTGACCAGGGTCCAAGCAACCAATGTTTGGTGAATAGAAACAGTTTGGATAGAGCACCCAGAGTCAGAGATGCCCGAGACTATCAGGATATAACTTCAACGTGGATACAACGAGTATATTGCAAATGGTCAAGGCCATTACAGTCCGATCCCACACAGAGGGATCATAGTTTGATATGTAAATATCACGGTACACACGGTCACATAACTGAGGATTGTAGACAGTTAAGGGAAGAAGTGGCTCGTCTATTCAGCAATGGGCATCTTTGGGAATTCCTAAGTGAGCAGGCCAAAACCCATTCAAAAGTAGGGGCGCCAACAAATAAGCCGAGCAGGAAGAACCTCAACATGTGATTAACATTATCATCGGAGGAGTATATATTCCACAAGGGACAATGATAAAACGCATCAAAGTTTCTATCAATAATAAAATAAATAAACTCGAGACAATGTTCCGAATGGATCCATCACGTTCAGCGACGAGGACGTCGAGGGCGTCATTCAACCTTACAAAAAGGCATAGGTAATATCTATACTTATTAATAAATCTCGATTTAAGCATGTGCTAATTGATCAATTTAGCATATAGCTTCTGTTCCCGCAAGGTCTGAAGCACCACTCTCAAATGCTGCTCGTGCTCCTCCATGCTACGCGAGTTTATCAAAATATCATTAATGAAGACAATGACAAACGAGTCAATATATGACCTGGACACCCGGTTCATCAAATCCATAAATGTCGTCGGAGAGTTAGTCAAGCCGATAGACATTACTAGGAACTCATAGTGGCCATATCTAGTCCGAAAAGCCATCTTTGAAACATCCAAATCAAGAATCTTCAATTGATGGTACCCCGATCTCAAGTCGATCTTAGAGAACACCCTGGCACCCTGCAAATGGTCAAACAAATCATCAATACGTGGTAACGGGTACTTGTTCTTAATGGTAACTTTGTTCAACTGGCGGTAATCAATGCACATCTTCATAGTCCCATCTTTCTTCTTTACAAATAACACCGGTGCACCCCAAGGTGACACACTCGGTCTAACGAATCCTTTGACTAGCAACTCTCAAGCTGTTCTTTCAACTCCTTCAACTCTTTTGGAGCCATGCGGTACGGTGGAATAGAGATAGGTTGGGTACCTGGAGTAAATCAATACAGAAATCGATATCACAATCTGGTGGCATGCCTGATAGATCAGAAGGAAACACATCGGAGAACTCCCTGACCACGAGCACTGAATCAATATCCGGAATCTCTGTAGCAGTATCCCGAACATAATCTAGATAAGCCAAAAAACCCTTCTTGATCATGTGTCAAGCCTTCAGAAAAGAGATAACCCGACTACGTTCATTGACAAATGAGCCCTTCTACTCCAATCCAGGCAACTCTGGCATCGCCAATGTGACAGTCTTGGCATGGAAATCGAGGATGACATGATATGGAGACAACCAGTCCATGCCTAGGATGACCTCAACGTCGGTCATATCGAGCAACAGAAGATCCACTCTAGTCTCATAACCACAGAAAGTCACGATACAAGACTGATCGATCCGATCCACTACAACAGAATCACCCACTGGTGTGGACACATAAACAGGAGTACCCAAGGACTCACGAGGAACACCTAGAAAATGAGCAAACAGAGATGAAACATATGAATATTGTCACGACCCAAATTTCCCTCCGTTGGGTATCGTGATGGCACCTAGTCTTAAGGACTAGGTAAGCCTAATATTCAGGAATAACAACAATAATAAATAAAATCTAATACTTTTCTAAAATAAATTTCTTTACACATTGTATATTCCCAAAACCCGGAAGCACAAGTCATAAGCTTTTAAGAATTTACACTAAAACTCCTAAAAATACCACTGTTCAGAAATAAGTGCAACAGTGCAAACAAAATATAAGATGGTGACTCTGAAACCACGAACGCCGAAGAGGTTTTACCTTGAGTCTCCACAACAGCAACCGCGCTACTATCAATCAATCGGCCGGCTATGCGAAAACCTGGAATCTGCACAAAAATGTGCAGAAGAGTAGTATGAACACACCACAACGGTGCCCAATAAGTATCAAGACTAACCTCGGTGCAGTAGTGACAAGGACTAGTCAAGACACCCACTGGTCTAATAAAAACTGAACAAGTATCAATATAGGAATCAGGGAAATAATGATATACACATAAAGGCTACGCAATATAGCTAACAAGACAGTGAATGATAAAGAAGGAAAACAATAAGTATCAGCGGAAACCATGAAGTAACACAAAGACTGCGTAGAACACGGAAAAATCCGGCATATGAATATATAACACGTACATGTAATGACTCAACAACTTAAACCACTTCTACATCAAATTCATAGTCATCTCCACGAGGTTCCGAACCTCGGACAAATCACCATTTAAGGGTCCCAATATCCGAACCCTAACACTTGGCATCTTGCGCTCTCATTCGAGTACTAACTGCACGGACGACTCACGTGCCAATTGGGTCTTTCCCACCCGTACGGTAAGCACAACAAGAGTATCTACTTGACAACAACAAGGAGTCCTGAATCCATTAGTAGTACTTAACTACGTGTATGCTTGTGCAGGTGTCCTAACATGATTCCAACAACCAATAGACATAAGGAAAACAAAAGGGGCAACACGTACATTTTCATCTCATAAATTTCCACACGAATGAACTCACACGGTAAGTGTTCCAGTACAAAATATCAACAACAAGGAATGCCCCCAGGCCAACGCAAGTATCACATCCAATCCCTGACATAACCCATATTGTCACACCACGTGTGCAATAGTACAGTATATGCCCGCCTTGTTTCGCCACACGTGCATAAACATGTTCCCACCTTGTCACGCCATATGCGCAACACTCAATCTCGTATCCCGCCTTATCACGCCGCATGTGCAATGTTAATAGTAAACACGACACGGCAAAAACCTCGTGCAAATCCCCATATCAACAACCGCACGGCAGAAACCTCGTGCAAATCCCCATATCAACAACCGCACTGCAGAAACCTCGTGCATCACCACAACAAATACAATAACAATAATGGAAACAATTCAAGATACAATTAATACATCAACTCAAGAATCTTTGACCACAAGATAGGAAAAACTAGTTCACGAGAAATAAACATAATAAGGAAAGCTAGGCATATTACGAATCACTCAACAAGGAAGGAAAATAGAATGTAACAGCCGCACCTAATTACACAGGTGAACAACAAGAAATCAACACAAATCCGATAACTCCATATAAGGGAAAGTCACGAAGGTATAGAATATCTAAACTCCTTTTAAGGTTGAGCAGTTACGAGCATATTCAACAATTTCCACTTAAGGACAAGCAGCAGAGAATAATCACAACTTCATTTAAGACCAAAACAATTATAGGTTGAGATGAAGATAATTGAAATTTTGAGATACACAGTTAAGAAGGTATAGCATGAAAATAAAGGAATTAAAATCTTCAGATAAGTCAATTAGGAGTCAAGTAGGCAATAGGAGTAAATCCGAAAGTAAGAACTTCCACATTTAAGAAGATAAAGATGACACTAGAAATTAGGAAATTCAATCATTCTAAGGACAATTCATACTCTGCGAATATAAGGACCTAAGATTCCTAAAGGGTCAACTTTCCACAAACAAGTCCGAGCATGCACTCGTCACCTCGCGTACACGGACTACAATCAACATAGAAGACTCAAATCCTAAGGAGAAATTCCTCCACACAAGGTTAGGCAAGATACTTACCTCAACCGCTCAAATCAAACTTGAAATCATGTTCTTGCCACGGGTATCCGACTCCCAATGGCCCAAATCTAATCAAATCAATAGCATCGTGTAAATAATACTACAAGCAACTAGTTTAACTAATAAATTCGAAGCTAAAACGCGAAATTAGGAAAATTGCCCAAAAAGTTCCTCGGGCCCANAGTACCCCGGGACCACGTCTCGGAATCGGGTAAAAATTTACAATTATGAACACCCGCTCAATTATGAGAACACTCGAACAAAAATCATCAAAAACCGACGTCAAAATCACACTCAAATCTTGGATTTTCAATTGAAAAACTTTTTCTTCTATTTCCAAACTTTTACTCTCAATTTCCATGATAGAATGAGGAAAACCACAATACATTAATGAAACAAAACCAAATTCGAGTAAGAAATAGTTACCCACAAGATTCCTCTAAAAATCTGCCCAAGAATCGCCTTCTCCCGAGCTCAAAATAAAAAATGGAGTGAAAATGAACAACCCTCGATTCTGTCCCCTTTTCTGCCCAGCAATCCTCGCACCTGGGGACATTTCTCGCACCTGCGTATTCCGCACCAGCGGTCCAACCATTCGCACCTGCGAACATCACTAAATCCCACATCTTCGCACCTGCGCTCTAGTTCATGCACCTGCGGGCTCGGAGGTGCGACCAAAACCTCGCACCTGCGCCACATGCCTGGCTCTCCAAATTCCGCATCTGCAGGCTTACCTTCCGCGCCTGGGATCTCGCACCTGCAGCTACCCATCCGCAGGTGCGGAAAAACACCAGAACTCCAAAAACCAGTAAGTCAACAAACTCTAAATTCCCAAAAACAATCTGTTAACCACTCGAAACACACCCAAGGCCCCCGAAACCTCGACCGGACATACCAACCAATCCTATAACTCCATAAGAACTTAGTCGAGCCTTCAAACCACTTCACAAAACATCAAAATTGCCAATTATGCATGGATTTAAGCCTATGAACTATAAAATTTCCAAAATCCACAACCGATGCCGAAACACATCAAAACTAGTCCGAATGACCTAAAATTTGACACACAGGTCAAAAATGACACTACAGACCTACAACCACTTTCATAATTCCATTCCGAGCCTGATATCAAATTTTCACTTATCGGCCGAAATCGCCAAAATTCTAACTTCCGCCGAATTGCCTCAAATTACTCTACGGACCTCCAAAACCAATTCCGGACGCACGCCTAAGTCCAAAATCATCATACGAAGCTGTTGGCATCAACCAAAACTCATTTTGAGGCTGTTTACTCAAAAGTCAAACCTCCGGTCAACTTTCATCACTTAAGCTTCAAAAATGAAATTTTCCTTCCAATTCGACTCCGGATTATCTGGTAACTGAATCCAACCATGCACGCAGGTTGATATACACAAAGTGAAGTATTTCAAGACCTTATTCCACCAAACGGAGCTTAATTTCTCAAAATGACCGGTCGGATCGTTACAAATATGTAGACCCTGGATCAAATGTACCGAAGCATCCCTACCGCAAACATAAATAATACCTATGATCACGGAATTTGAGGCTAATGCATTTGGTCTAGCTAGAAAGGCATAGAGCCTGACTGGAGTGCCACCTGACTGGCCTCCACCTCTAAGATGGCCCCTACCCACCTGGCCTCCGCATGTAGGCGGCCGGACGACTGGTGTGGCAGCTGGTGCTGCAATCATAGGCTTGTGACCCTCTTGTACTGCCTTGCCCTGAAGCTTGGGGTAGAACCCCCTCACATGACCAAGATCCCTGCACTCAAAACAACCTCTCGGTACGGAGAATTGCTGACCTGAAGTCTGAATCTAATGGCCTGAAGACCCACTAGAGGAACCTTGAATAGCTTGTGGACGGTAGGAGCTCTCTGGAATGACACTGAAATAGGGCCGCACTGGAGCACCCCGAGGAGGTGAAGGTGCTGGATATGTGGGCCTGCTAGACCGACCCCTCACAAACTGACCTCTTCCCCAAACCCGAGCACTACTAAACCCTCCATTATATCGAAATTGCTTATCCCTCGTCACGTGCTCTCTGCTCTGCTGAACACCCTCGATCCTCCAAGATATCTCCTAAACCAGCTCGTACGAGGTCCCTATCTCAACCTCTCGGGCCATAGTGGCTTGGATACCAGAGTGCAAACTCGCAACGAACCTCCACACTCTCTCTACATTGGTAGGAAGTATCATAAGTGCATGGCGAGGCAACTCAGAGAATCTCGCCTCATAGTCGGTCATCGACATATGACAGCTCCTGGGCTGCTCGAACTGAAATCTCAACTTTTCCCTCTAAGAGGGTGGAAGATATCTATCCAGGAAGAGGCGTGTAAGCTGGTCCCAAGTCAAGGGAGGAGAACCTACTGGCCTACTGAGAAGATAGGAATGCCACCATCTACGGGACCTTCCCTCTAACTGAAAGGCGGTAAAGTCCACCCCGTGGGACTCCAATATCCTCATGTTATGCAGTCTGTCCATGTAACGATCAATAAAGTCCCGGGGGTCCTCATGTCGCTCACCTCCAAAGACAAGGGGATGTAGCCTGGTCCATCTATCCAATAGTTCTATGGCTCGCTGGCCGCAGCTGGTCTGGGCTCTAGTATAGCAGCTACCACTGGCTGAGCTCTACCCACGGGTAGTGCATCCGGGGTCTGATATACGCCAGTTGCATGCCCTAGAGCCCGAGTAGGGTCTGTGCTTCCCCTCCCGCCTGAGATGTGGACAGTTCTGCTGGAAATAAACCAGTATGAGTCATAGAATCCATGAACTGTAGCATACGACCCATGACCTCCTATAATCCTAGTGCGGACATGAAATCCCTTGGGGCTGGCTCCGGTGCAGGCACCTCGCCCTGCTCCTCAATAGCAGTATCCTCCACTGGATTCAATGGTGTCATAACTGGGACAACCCTAGGACGCCCCCGTCCTCTACCACGAGTTGGAGCCTCCATCGGCCTCTGCCTTGGCTTTTAGCAATAGGGGGAGCAACTCTCCATGTCGGGTATATCTGTCGTGCGCGTTCTCACCATCTATGAGAGAATAAGAGAAAGACACTTAGCACAACATCAACTACACGATAGGATATGAAGAAATAGTAGTTTCCTACACCTTATATCCTCTCGAAGATAAGTATGGACGTCTCCGCAAAGATCTGCAAGACTCTATTAGGCCTACTCATAACTTGTGAGACCTACGTGAACCTAGTGCTTTGATGCCATATTGTCACAACCCAATTTCTCCTATAGGCCGTGATGGCGCCCAACGCCACTGCTAGGCAAGCCAACGGTGAGTTATCCATGTATCTATTCCTTTTAATAATTTCAAAATAGTTGATTTGCATTTATTAAGTAAATAAGAAGTGAAAAATTTAATAAAGTAAGTATAAGCTCATAAAGGAACAAGTACAATGATATATATACCCAAAACCATCAAATGTCTTCTAGAATGTTTCCAAAACCCGGTGTCACAAGTGTATGAGCAACTAGTAGAATGTACAAAATACTAAGCTACCGTCTGAAATAGAGTAGACAGAAAGTAAATGCAAAAGAGAGACCTTAGGTGCTGCAGAACGAACTTAGAAAGCAGCTCACCACTAAACCTCGAGGTAACAGGGGTGCGCGCTAGAATGACTGCAAGATGCACCTGCCTTAGATCCTGCACGATTAGTGCAGAAGTGTAGCGCGAGTACATAAACAACATGTACACAGTAAGTATCCAGTCTAACCTTGAAGAAGTAGTGACGAGGGGTCGACATCGACACTTACTATGGGCCAACAATAAAATACAGGAATGCTAATTAAATAGACATAGAATATGTGAATAATGATAATAATACAATAGGAAACAGTGATTAAATGATTCTTTAACTAACAATAATTTCCAAAAGTCTTCAACTAACACATACTAACTCCAAATAAATTTTGGGCCAATAAATAAATTATAACCTCTAAATTCATAAAAATAATATCAAGTATATTCGGGCTCCAAGCATAACAATGCACAATATATGCCGAGGTCGTATGACCCGATCCAGAATAATGTGTACACTATCGAGGGTCGAGCGACATGAACCATAAATGCATCTATTATACTATCGAGGCATTCGACTCACTCCACAATAAGAGGGGATACTCTATGAACATCTGATTTAAAAGCTATTATAAGACTAATACACACGAAAGCACAATTTCTATTAACGGTCAAGTAACCCGCCAAAACTCAAAGTAAGTGAAATTCGGTCTTTACGAATCCTTTATCAAGTTTCAATATAATTTACGCACTTAAATTAACAAGTAGAGTGCAAAAATTACAAGTATTTCATGATTTGGGTCCTAAAACTACCCGGACTTAAGCATGATTAGTAGCTATGCATGGACTCTCGTCACCTTGTACGTGCGTAGCCGGATTCCAGAAATTTTCGAAGATAATTGTTATCCATAACCTCACGAACTCAATTATATTATTTTCACCCAATTCCATAATCATTTCCGTGGTTAAATCCCATTTCTATCAAAATCTAGGTTTTTCAACTAAACCTACAATTTCTACACTTTATGTGCTAAGAATTTACCCAAAATGCATGTATTAAACTCATCTTATAAATAAATTACTTACCTCAAAGTTCTAGGTGAAATCCCCTCTTCAAAGAGCTCCAAAATCGCTCAAGAGAAGGAAGAAATGATCCAAAAATAGCCTAAGTCCCGACATTAAATGAACCTCACTGCCCCAACGATTTTCGCTTCTACAGATCCTGGGGCGCACTTGCGGAAAATCCATCGCAGGTGCGGTCCTATTCCAGGCCGCCTACCTTCACTTCTGTGGAAGTTGTCTCGCACCTACAACCCAGGCCTGGCCTGCCTCTTTATCGCACCTGTGACCCTACCATCCTAGAAGCGAGGCCGCTTCTGCGGAACTTCCTCTGCTTCTCTGAGACAATGACCACCAGTCCAAGGCCGCTTCTATGATCAAAAGCTCGCACCTGCGACCAAAATATCGCAGGTGCAGACGCACCAGAACTGGTGCACCAGCAGTCCTTCATGCACATTTCCGGGCCCGATTCCAATCCATTCCGCATCCGGGCCCTCGGGCCCCCATCTAATAACACTCACACATCCAAAAACATAATACGGACCTGCTCGCGTGCCCGAAAGACCAAAATAACATCTAGAAATACAAATCGGACGTCAAAACACATGAATCGAATTATGAAGCTCAAGAATTTCTAGAAACACTTCCGCGCGTCCTATTCCTACCAAATCAACTCGGAATGACGCTAAATTTTTGCGAACAAGTCACAAATCACCACCTGGAACTATTCCTATGCTCGGAATCCCAATCGTACCTCGATAACACCAAATCCTACCTCAAACCAAATTTAAAGAACTTGAAATCCTTCAATGTAACAACTTTCAATATTAAGCGCTGAAACGCTCCCGAGTCATCCAAAACCCGATCCGAACACACGCCCAAGTCCAAAATCATCATACGAACTTATTGGAACCGTCAAATTCTGGTTTCGAGGTCGTTTACTAAGAATGTTGGCCTAAGTCAAACTTAACCCTTAGCCAATATTAAGAAAGTAAGTTTCCAATTTTAACACAAACTCTTCCAAACTCGAACTACCCATCCCCGCAAGTCATAAAACAGTAAAAGCACATACGCGGATACTTATTTAGGAGAACGAGGATCTAGAAAGCAAACGACTGGTTGGGTCATTACACCATTGTAGGGAAGCCCCTTCTTCACTTGCTTCCCCATCATCATCAATCACCACAGTGACTGTGGTTGGCTCGGGCACAACTTTCTTCACCTTGTAATTATTGTCCTTGTTCGAGGAAGAATACCACCATTTTGGTTGCTTATTCTCCGGCAGGGGACTCTAAGAGGAAACTCTTGCACCGAAAGCAGATTCAGTGGAGCCAATTCAGGTGAAAGCCTCCTTCAGCAACCTCGCAGCCTCCGCGGGATCAACCAAAACATCCTTCTCAGGGGTGGTAACAAAGCCTAGCGGGAGACCCGAATTCAACATAAAAAGAGGTTAACTAATTTTCTTATGCACAAAAATGAGATGAAGACTAAATTAGTTTCATGAGTCATCTTACCTTGATTTTTGGTCTTCCACCCATATTTGGGGGCTAGTTCTTTCCAACGAGGGGTCTCGGGCATGGTAATGTCCAGATTATGAATCCACTAGTCTAAGCCTTCAACGCTTGATGGTGTCCACCGAGTTGCTGTAATAATGAAAATAGAGGGATCAACAATGACATGAAACAACCTTTTTTCAGAAAAAAGACAGACTTTGAGCTTACGTGTACGAGTCCAGGACTCAAGGAAAGATGGAGTTGTGGCCGGGATGAGGTCCCTGGTGGCAGTAATGACAAACCAATCCATCCATCCACATTCATTGTCGTGATCCATGCTGGTGAGCAAAGCATGGTGGCCATGTTTGCTAAAATTTATTACTCCCCTACCAAAAATCTTATGGGAGTAGAGATTCATCATGCGAGCCAAGGTGAGCTCCTTCTTCGTCTTCTGGCACAGTTTCTGTAGACATGCCATTGTTCTCCATAAAGAAGGGCCCATATATGCCAAGAAAACCTGGTATTTGTGGAATAACTCCAAAATCAAGGGGTCAATTCCCACGCTTAAAGAAAATGAACCCAAAGTAAATGGGTACGTATAAACGTACACGAAGCCCTTCTTAGAGAAAGTTTCTCACTTCACCAGTTCGGGAGCAATGATGATCAGATCATAGCAACCACAATTCTCCTTCACAGCAGGAATAATGGAAAGGCGGATAGGAGAAGGGTATATACCAACAACCCAAGTGTGAGAACTTGAAGAAGGAAACTTCTCTTCAAAATCCTTGGTTGTGTTGAGTCTTTTGGGAATGATAGTGCTCACCGTAAGGGGGTCAACATCAACGGTGATTTCTTTGTCTTTGTTCTCCTTCGGACCCCCACCGAAGAGCGAACCTGAGTTCTTGGAAGAAGAAGCCATGATCAGCAAAAGGTGATAAAAATTCTTTGAAGAAAAATATTAAAGAAGAGTGAAAGCAGAAAAAAGTTAAATGCAAAGAAGTTGAGAGTGCTTGTAGAACCGTGAAGTGAAAAGAAGAAGAATGACGCGTATAAGTAAAGGAATATCCGGCTAAAATCATGGCCATGATTACCTCGAGAACTGACGAATATATTACTAAATCATGGAGTAACACGTATTTGGGTCATTAAGTGCGGAGAGACGTACGTTTGATCAAGCGTCAGAAACTTTTTATAAGGGTTCACAAAATTTTACGACAAAAAAGGAATCTTCACCAACTTCCCGATGACACAAAGATATGCCACCAGAAAGCAGGGGGACTATCTGTATAGGGTAAAATCGGTTCACAGTAAATACTCAAATGATATAATGACACGTGGAATCGGGGACAGATGAAAGACGAAGCGAGTGGAAACCAAGACCGAGGACAACAACTTCGGTTGACATCGGGTAGATCCCGAATGGAACATTGTTAACGAGGGCAAACAAACTTTTGCCACCAGATGACATTCAATGAAGAATATTCCTCAGTATTAAATACACATTTTGTTATAGAGAATTTGGTGTTCATAGCCTGCCATTACATATTCATCAATGATCCCCATTATTGTCATTTAAGAGGGGCTTGATCCTACGACCTTTTTCCCTTAGTATAACTATAAATAGTGACTTCAACATCCATTGTAAGGGACGAAATTTCTGACAAACTTATGCTAAAATTATTCCAAACTATATTATACTTTATTTTCTGTCTATCAATATTCTTATTGCTGCCTCATGAAGCCTGCTCCCAGAACGAAGCTATCCGCTATCTTATCTCGATTTCAATGCTAAGTCTTGCATTTTATTTAATTTATTTATTATTTTAGAATCAAATCAATTCGCTTGTCTATAAACTACACTATAAATTCAACTATTTCATTTTACGGGTAAACATTATCCAACCTCAAGCCTTAACTTTTCGCTGAAAAAAATCGACACTCTTTTATTGGCTAAGACATTATGTCAAGTGAGCATAGGATTTTATAGTCAAGAGTAAAGTCCATTCTTCAACCTTCTCATTTCAACTTCTGGAATCATGCCGGTATAATGGTTGTTCAACAACTTTCGAACTTGACCGTCTAAGAATTTTTTTGCCGCATTAAGACAACCATCTAAGAAAAATATTTCATTGGGAATTTCCATTTTTTTATAATTGTTTGTAATTCATGTTCAAGGATTTATTTAGATGCCAAATATAAATAGATCTATCATAGTTTTTTATCTATCTATCTATGCTTATATCAATCTATATTATTATAAAAACATGAATACAATGTCGTTTTATAAAAATAACCATAAAATATTAAGTAAAATATCTCATAATAAAAAGACGTAACCGAAATTCTAGATATTAGCCTTATAATCCTATTAGTTTTAGGACATAATACTACACGTTACGAATCCTACATGATTACCTTTAGGAATCCTATTAATATAACTACTTTCGGGCATAGACATATAATACTACATGTTAGCATGTATACCTAATACATTAGGAACACGTTATGTTTCCTTTTAATATAATTATTTTCGGAGTAGAGACTTATTTTTAGTCATGTAATCCTATTACTTGTAGGATATATTTCTTAAAAATTTCCAATACTAATTTAATTTGAAAACGTATTATAATGTGCTATTACTAATTTAATTTGATAGTATATTATATTATCCAAATTCATTTTGAAAAAGGGGAGCCTATATTAAGCACAAATATAATATTAATAGACCATGATAGCCCTAAAATATTAAACGGAAGAACTCATAGGGAAATGACATAACTGCAATAACCTATTTTGTGGACTACAATACCTTCTATGATAATTTTTAATATTCTAAATTTTAAAATTAATAAAATTTTATCTATTAAATTCTTATTAAAAATATGTAGGAAGGTTTAATAAAATCAACTTCATAAGAATCCTCCGTATTGGCAATACATTACCACTCTATAATGTCAAGTGCCAAGAAGAAATAAAAGTAATATTAAATGGGTTGCATAAAGAGTTGAAACTGAGAAAAAAAATACCCCCACGATAATATATTTTTATATTATATTTTAATTATTTTATTTACTCAAATAATTTTTTTAATCAATTTTTCATGTAATATTAAAAAATACTCCATTATTAAACAACAATTAGGAAAATATTTAAGAATATAAATATTTTAGAAAGAGAGAAAAAAATGATTGGTAAGAGTCAATACCACTATGATTCTACAAATATAAAGATCTAAAAGTGAAATGTCACATCAATCTTTTACCTTTTAAAAATAAAATTTATGGGCGATAAAACAATAATTAAGATTAAATATTCAAAATAAGAGATGAACTAATATTAAGATCTGAATCAACATAGAATAAGCTATTTTTTATGTTTAAATTAAATAACTAAATCTTTGAATTAATTATTTAGCAAAAAAATTCAATTCGATTATTTTTAAAGTTCATAATACGAGTAAAATTGTTATTCAAGTTTTAAAAAAAATCTTAGGGTACACAAATTTATTCCATAAAAAGAGCGTTAGAACACAAAATAAAAATGTTAGTATATTATTAAGAATCAAAATGCTATACAAGTGTTTGAGGAAGCACAATCAAAGTTAAATCCTAAACAAGAACAAGCTTTCAAGACTATATTATAAAGAGTCGACTCTGGTGAAACAGGATTTTTCTTTGTAGATGCCTCTGGCGGAATCAAAATAATATTTCTATGTCATGTTGTAACGATCCGAGCGATCGTTTTGAGCTCTAGCGCGTAATTCAGCGGTTTGAGGCTTTGAGTAGCTTCATTTCAGGTATTATGACTTTTACGTGTGGTCGAAATTGAATTTCGGGAAATTCGGAGTTGATTTGGAAAGAAAACTCTAAATTTAGAAGCTTTAAGTTGGAAGAGTTGACCAGGATTTGACTTTTGAGTAAACGGTCTCGAAATCGGGATTTGAAGGTCCCTATAGGTTCGTATGGTGATTTCAAATTTGGGCGTATGTCCAGGTTGAGTATCGGTGATCCGGGGGAATTTCAGCGCTTAATATAGAAAGTTGGCATTTTGAAGGTTTTAGAATTTCTTAAGTTTGATTTGAAGTCGTAACAACCCGGCCAGACGTTTTGAGAATTTACGTCCCAATCAACGGCATAAGGTCTCGAGCAGATTCGTATTATGTGTTATGACTTGCGTATGTGGCCGAGTTCAGCTTTCAGATGATTCAAGGTCAATTCGGAATAAGGATTCTAGTTTTGGAAGCTTAAGCGGTAAGAGTTGACTGGAGTTTTGACTTTGAGAAAATGACTTTGAATTGGTATTTTGATGATTCCAACAGCTTCGTATGGTGATTTTTGACTTAAGCGTGCGTGCGGATTTGGATTTGGAAGTCCGTAGGCTAATTTGAAGCATTTCAGAAGTTTGGAAAATTGAATTTTTATAAGATTGGGAGGTTTGACCGAGATTTAACTTTGGTGATATCGGTGTCGGAATGCGATTCCAATAGTTGGATTAGCTCCGTTATATCATTTGGGACTTGCATGCAAAATTTGACGTCATTTCGGATTTGATAGGTTTCGGCGCAAGATCTAAAAGTTAGAAGATTTGAAAGTTCATAAGTTTGATTCTTGGTGCGATTCATAGTTCTGATGTTGTTTGATATGATTTGAGACCTTGAGCTAGTCGGTGTTAGGTTATGGAACTTGTTCGCATGTTCTGAAGGGGTCCCGGGGGCCTCAGGTGCATTTCGAATGGGGCCACGAGCCATTTTCTCTTATTTTGGATGGCTGTTCTAGTATCTGGTGTCCCCTTCTTTGCGATAGCATAGGTGAAGTCGCGATCGCGAAGGCCGTTTGGGGGACTGACCATTTTCCTTCTTTGCGTTTGCATAGGCCAGTCCGCAATCGCGGAAGTGTTCCTTTTTCTTCTCTACGTTTGCACCTCACTGCCCGTGTTCACATAGCTCAGCTGTAGCAGCTGATGATTTCCTCTTCTCCTTTGAGATCGCGTAGTGCAGCCCTTGGCCTCAAAATTTTCCTTTCTTCGTGATCGCACTCGCATGTACACGACCGCGTAGTACATTTTGGGGCAATAGGCATTTTCTTCTTCACGATCGTATTAGTTCTTCTATGATAGCGATGTGCAAATAGCTGGGCAGCATCTAAAAGTACTCTATTTCGAGGGTTAGAAATTTTATCATTTCTAAAGTTTTGGAGCTCGGTTTTGAGCGATTGTTCGTGGGTTTTTCAAGGACATCATTGGGGTAAGTGTTCTTCACCCGAAATTTATTATATTCCATGATTCTATCTTTATTTTTATCTTATAATTAGTGTTTCGAGTTGAGGAAAAATGAGGATTTTTGAAGTATACTTTTAAAGTATAAAATGAGGATTTGAGGGACGAATTGGTATCAGGATTTGATAATTTAGTATTCTTGAACTCATATCGGAATAGATGTTCGGGTTTTGTGAAGTTTGTCTAGTTTCGAGGTGTGGGTCGGGGGTTGACTTTTAGGTTGGTTTTTACTTTTTGATAAAAATCGAAGCTTTATTATCCAGAATAGTTTCTTATGAGTTTTATTTATGCTTTTAAGTTATTTTGGCTAGATTTGAGCCGTCCGAAGGTTGTTTCAGTTGAGATGGCCATTTTGGAGTATCGTTCTAGCTTCCTTGAGGTAAGTACTTTCCTAACTTTGTGTGGGCGAACTACCCCTTAGGATCTTAGTCTTTGGTGCTAATTGTGTCATGTGAAGTCCATATACACGAGGTGACGAGTAAGTGCTCGGGCTTATTTGTAGAAGGTTGACCTTTTTAGGGCTCTTAGATTCTTATGTTCATTAGATAAATTTTTTTTTCTATGTTAAGTTTCCCCATTTACCGGTTTCACCTCTACGTGTCTTATTGGAATTTATTTGCTTCATGTTCCACCCTTATTGCCTATTTGACTCTTGTGCGCCTTAATTGAAGTTGTTGCCTCTTCAATTGCCATGCTATCCTTTTCCTAATTGCTTATCCTTAATTGGTTTTGTTATATCTCTTCGTAATTGCTCAACCCTAAATGAAGTTTAGTTATCCTTTATCGTAGTTGCCTTATCCTTATTTGAAATAATTTGTTACATATAATTTCTCCCTTGTTGAACCGTCTTATTGAGACTAGTATTCCTGATTGTGTTTATTCTTTGTGAGCTTGTTCTACCGCTTCTTTGTGATCCAAAGCTCTTGAGTTGATTTACTTGTCGTATTCTCGTGCTATTGTTGTTGTTGTTGTTGCTGTTGTACTCAGTTTGTTGAGCCGAGGGCTATTGTGATGTTGTGTTCTTGGAACGTGATATTGTTGGGAGGTTTTGTTGGGTGTTCTCACGAGGTTTCTATCGTGCTATTGTTACTATTGATATTTGCGCATGCGGTGTGACAAGGCGTGTGACGACCCGGTCGGTCGTCTTGAGAGTATAGCCCCGATACCCCATTAACTGTTTCCCCCGCATCTTTTCTGCTATTGTGTCTTGCCGAGAGGGTTCATTTTAGTTTTCGGAGTGAATTGAGACACTTAGTCTCATAATTGGAAACTTAAGTTGGAAATTCGAACGGATGTCGACTTGTCGTAATCGACGTCGGATTTGAATTTTGATGCTCTGTTAGGTGATTTTGGACTTAGGAGCGCTCCAAAATTTGATTTGGAGGTCCGCAGTAGAATTAGGCTTGAATTGGCGAAAGTTAGAATTTTGGCGATTTTGGCCGGTAGTGAAAATTTTGATATCGGGTTCGGAATGGATTTTCAAAAGTTGGAGTAGGCTCGTAGTGTCATTTTTGGCTTGTGTGTCAAATTTGAGGTCATTTGGACGTGATTTGATATGTTTTGACGTCGTTTGTAGAATTTAGAAATTTCAAAGTTCATTAGGCTTGAATCCGTGTGAAATTGGTGTTTTGATGTTATTTTGAGTGATTCGAAGGTTCGACTAAGTTCTTATGGTGTTTTAGATTTGGGTGGTGTGTTTGGTTGAGGTCCCGGGGCCTCGGGTAAGTTTCGGGTGCTTAACGGATGAAAATTGGACTTAGGAGAATTTCTGAGTTTGCTGGTTCTGGTATTTCCGCACCTGCGGTGGGAAGTCTGTAGGCGCGGCCCCAAATAAGCAAGGTGAGGCCGCATGTGCATTTTTGGGTATGAAGGTCAGGGGTCACAGATGCGACGCGTGAACCGCAGAAGCAGAGATGCATCCGCGGAAGGATTATCGCAGATGCGAATTCTGGGGAGGAGGTCAAATTCCGCAGAAGCGGACGAGTCAGCGCAGAAGCGCATCCGCAGATGCGGATCTTCGTTCTTAGGCGCGAAGTATGGAGTTTTAATGAAAATCCATAGGTGCGGAGTCCTAGCCGCAAGAAGCGGTATCGCATGTGCGGTTCTAGGCTCGCAGAAGCGAGTTCGTTGGGTAGAAAAGAGAGAGTTCGAGAGTTTGAAATTCATTCTTCATATTTGGACTTGGGAGCTCGGAAATTGGTGGTACTTTGAAGGATTTTCAGAGGAAACTTGGGGGTAACAATTTCTAACTCCTTTATGGTCATGTTCCACTAATCTATGGTTAATTTCATCATTTAATTACTGATTGGGGTGGAAATTGGGGAAAATTTGAGAAAAGTTCTGTCACGACCCGAATTTCCCACCGTCGGGATTGTGATGGCGCCTAACATTGAACCCGCTAGGCAAGCCAACGTTAATGATTATTTTCCTTATTCTTTATTATTAACAACTAACAGGTGAAAACAAAACCAACAGAAATAAAGGTGCGAAAGGAAATAAAGTCTAGCAACTTGACTAATTACCATTTCGAAATTTATAATAGTAAACCCAGAATTTGGTGTCACAATTTCCACGGACTGACTATGAATACTACATATACAGGTCTGAACAAAATAGATACATCTGTCTCAGGATAAAGAAGAACAGAATATAAAAGAAATAGGAGGGAACGCCAAGGCCTGCGGACGCCTGCATGACTACCTCGGAATCTCCAAATGGACTGAAGGCAGCCTCCTCACTCTAGGGTCCTGTACAAAAAAATGTGCAGAGTGTAGCATCAGTACAACCGACCCCATGTACTGAGTAAGTGCCGAGCATAACCTCGGCGAAGTAGTGACGGGGCTAGGACACGACAACCAAATCAACCTGTGCAGTTTAACAGTATACGGAGAAAATAATAACAACGAGAAATAAGCAGCTAAGCATAAAGGAAAGGGGAACATGCTGAGGGGAGGAAATATCAAATAATGGAAATAACGAGATAAAGCAAAAATTAGATATCAATTTAACCAACATAAATAGTAACACAAAAGAAAGTGCACGACATCACCCTTGGTGCTTTTACTCTCGTCCTCACCATCAGAATCAATATATTCAGCACGACATCACCCTTCGTGCTTTTACCTTACATAATCATGGCACGACATTATCTTTCGTGTATTATCACTCATATCATGGCACGACATCACCCTTCGTGCTTTTACAATCACAATATTGGCACGGCATCACCCTTCGTGCATTAACATTCACTCACAATCGCACGCACGACATCACCCTTCGTGCTTTTACAATCACAATATTGGCACGGCATCACCCTTCGTGCATTAACATTCACTCACAATCGCACGCACGACATCACCCTTCGTGCTTTTACACTCTTCCTCACCCAAACACATCAAATGAAAGCAATCCACCAAGGAAATTAACAGAGTAAACAAAAATAAAACTATAACGTCCCGGCAAGGGAGCCAACAGTGGAATCAATACCCTCCAGGCAAGGGAAAACAACTATAACCAATCTCACTTAGTACATAACTTCACATAAAAATCTTCAACTAAAACCAATACTCAACATTGTTCAGTATCAAGGCATTTCCACCTACATGGATAGCTATAAAGTGAAACTCAAGTATAACTTAACGAAAACCACATAAATAACAATATTCGACTCACGGGCATGCTTGACACCAACGTATAGGTACTCGTCACCTCACCTATACGTTGAACATGATACTTACACATAGAAAATAGGACACAACACCTATTCCCTCAAGATAAGGTTAAGCTAAACACTTACCTCGAATTCCATGACCTAACTCGAGCCTCAATTACCGCTTCCCTTTAGAATACGCCTCCAATTCGATAGTATCTAAACATAATTAGCTTAATAATATCAATAAGTTCTAAATAATTCAACCCCCAATGCTTAATTATAGATTTTCTATCATTCTTCCCAAAAAGTCAGAAATCTAGGCCCCTTTGGCCAAAACACGAGGTACGGACCAAAACCTGATCACCCATACACCCACGAGCCCGAAGATATAATTAGTTTCGAAATCCGACCTCAAAATGAGGTCTAAATTCCAATTATACAAAAAGCCCTAACTCTACCCAAATCCCCAATTTTCTACCATTAAAACCCTAGAATTCTTAGTAAAAGTTGATGAAAAACATTAGAAAGTTGAAAGAAATTAGTAAATGGACACTTACCTATGATTTGGGAAAGAAAATCTCTTGAGAAAATCGCCCTAAGCCTCCTATTTTTGTGAATAAGTGAAAAAGAAAACGGATGAAGCTCTAACTTAAAACACACTGCCCGACCCTCGCACCTGCGGTGCTTGAGTCGCAGGTGCGGAAAAATGGTCGCACCTGCGAAAATGGGCTAGTCCACTGAGGGCCGCACCTGCGGAGGTTTATCCACTTCTGCGGAATGTTGTCGCACCTGCGAAAAGGGGGCAGGCTGGGCTGGACCACACCTACGACCCTAGGCTCGCAGGTGCGGGCACACCAGAACTGGTGCACCAGCAGTGATTTTCCAATTCTAAACACCTCGGAACCTACCCGAAACTCACCCGAGCCCTCGGGGCTCCAAACCAAATATGTACACAACCTCTAAAAATCCTACGGACTTACTCATGCGATCAAATCGACAAAATAACATCTTAAACAACGAATTTTATACAGAAATCAAAGAAAAATCTCAAAATTTTCAAAGTTTCAAATTTCACGACTACGGGTCCGAATCACGTCAAATGACCTCCGTTTCTTACCAAATTTAATAGGCACTCAAATACTATATTAAACCTGTACCGGGATCCGGAACCAAAATCCGGGCCCGATACCATCAATTTCAAATATAAACAAATTTCCATAAACTCTCATAATTTCAGTAAAACAATTTCTTTCAAAAATTTATTTCTCGGGCTTGGGACCTCGGAATTCAACTTCGGGCTTACGTCCAAGTCCCATATTTTCCTACGGACCCTCCGGGACCTTAAAATCACGGGTCCGGAGCCGTTTACCCAAAATGTTGACCTAAGTCAACTTAAATTTGATTTTAAAGGCAAAATTAGCATTTTTCTCAGTTTTTCATATAAAAGCTTTCTAGATACACACCCGGACTGCACACGCAAAACTAAGTGAGATAAAAGGAGGGTTTTAAGGCCTCGTAATACAGTTTTGACTTCTAAAATAGGGGATGACCTTTTGGGTCATCACAAGTTCTTAGGACGAATTTTGAGGTTTTGACCGGGATTTTGGTATCAGATTTGAACGAATTTGGTATGGATAGACTCGTGAGTGAATGGGTTTTCATAATTTGTGACTTTTACCGGATCCCAAGATGTGGGCCCGGGGAGGCTTTTGAGAGATTTTCTAATTTCTTGTTTTAACTTTTATTCCGTTCGCTATATTAGTTTTTTATAGTTATATTTATGTTATGTAATTGGTTTTGGCTAGATTTGGGCCATTCGGAGTCGGATATTCGTGGAAAAAGCATTATTTCAGATTGATTTGAGCTTGGTTCAAGGTAAGTGGCTTGCCTAACCTTGTGTTGGGGAACTCTCCTTAGGACTGGTACTATTGTTGATATATGAGCGCCGTGTACGTGAGGTGACAAGTACGTACACGGGCTAATTGTTGTAAAAACCTGATTTTCACTAAATAATAACCTGTCTTTCCTCTTATTTGAACTTATTAGCATGTGTAGTATCCTGTTAGACTCAGAAAGCATGCCTACTTGCCTTAATTGTTTACCTAAAGTACATACAACATGTTTAGTGATTTTACATGTTTTTCCTTAACTTGTACATAGGTTAAATTGTAAGATTTCGTGCTGTAACTATTGAATTCTATTGTTTGGTTGCATATTTATTTTGGGACTACGAAACGATATTCCGGGAGATCCTCCTGCTTTGCATATTTACTTTGGGACTACGGAACAATATTCAGGGAGATACCCCTGTCTTGCATATTTACTTTGGGACTAAGGAACGGTATTCCAGGAGATCCCCCTACACATTTACGTTTGGGACTACGAGGCGGTATCTCGGGAGATCCCCTATTATTTTGTTGTGTACTGAGCTGTTGTTTTCTATGTTTCTTCCTTGTTAACTTTCAGCCTTTAATTATCGCAATATTTCATTTTGCCTTACCTTATTTTGTGTGTGTGTGTGTGTGTGTATATATATATATATAATATTCCGGTAGGGTCCTGACCTGACCTCGTCACGATTCGATCGAGGTTAGGCTTGGCACTTACTGGGTACCATTTTGTGTACTCACACCCTTTCCTGTACATGTTTTTCGTGTGCAGATCCAGGTACGTCTTACAAGTCACATCGCTAGTGAAGTCGCTGCTGCTTACTGGAGACTTCAAGGTACATCTGCCCGCACCCGCAGATCCTCGGAGTCCCCCCTTCATCCCCTTATGTTCATTTTTCCTTCTTTCTATAGAAATGATGTATAGAACAGTTAAGACTCCTTTTAGTATCTTGTGACTTGCGGTGTTCCGGGTTTTGGGAATTGTTTTGTACATTTTAGAAGTGATAATTGTATATTCCGAGTGGCATTCAGTTGCTTATTAGATAATTGTTACTGTTAGTAGTTAATGTTCATGTTTTGTTTCATTTTCGCGAAGTGTTAGGCTTACCTAGTCGTATAGACTAGATGCTATCACGACAACTCATGGAAGAGGGAAATTGGGTCGTGACAAGGCAGGACATATATGTGGGTTTGCGCATGTGGCGAGACAAGGTGGGAATACTATTATACGCGTTCGGCGAGACAAGGCAGGCATTTACTTTATTATTGTGCACGTGGAGAGACAAGGTGGGCTATGTCGGGGGTTGATTTGTGATGACTTGAGATGGCCTGGGGGCATTATTGTTGTTTGTATTTGTGTAGTGGTGTGCCTAAATTGTTTGAGTTTTACCTTGTGCAAATCGTGGGGATCTTTTCTTATGTGCCGTTCATTTTCCTCTACCCTTATTCGTTGGCCTGAACTGTGATAGAACACTTGCACAAGCATACACATAATTAATCACCCTTATATGTTTATGAATATGGATCCTGATGTTATTAATCATTCATACATATCCTCCTATATTTTCCTTCTATGTGAGAATTGTTCTACTGGCACGTGAGTCGTCCGTGCAGTTACCAGTTGTAATGAGGGCACAGGATGCCAAGTGATTAGGGTTCACGAATTGGGACCGTTGAATTATTATTATTTTGAGGTTTAGTACCCCGTGGAGATTATTGGATAAACCTGGTGTGAAAGCGGTTATTCTTATCGAGTTGCTACTTGTCTTTCCTTTATTGTTTTCACCGGATTTAAACTGTGTTTAGCTTACTCTACTGTGTTACTACTCGTTATGTCCCACTGCTAATTGTTGCTTTTATTTCTTGTTGCAAGCACCATGTTATTGTTGTCATTATGCGTAGTTTTGTAGAGATATCATACTTCGTTAGTTCTACACCTATACTTATCGAGGTTATTTAGTCTAGTAGGTGTCTTGACTATCCCTTGTCACTACTCCAATGAGGTTAGTCTTGATACTTACTAGGTACCGTTGTGGTGTACTCATACTACGCTTCTGCACATTTTTGTGCAGATCTAGGTATTTCGGAGTCAGTCGATCGCTAGTTAGCTTTATGGATATGCTGTGGAGACTCAAGGTAAACCTGTTGCTGCATTCACAGGCTTCAGAGTCACCTTCTGATATTGTACCTGCACTATTTTATCTCTATATCGAAACAATTATCTTTGTAGGTTTTCTAGCAAACTCAACAGAGCTTATGACTTGTACTATCGGTTTTGGGGTTGTAAATTTGCATAGAGACTTTTATTTCATATTTGTCAGTTGTTAGTTAAGTATGGTTATTATTTCAGTAAATGTTAGACTTACCTAGTCCCTAAGGCTAGGTGCCATCACAACATCCTACAGAGGGAAATTTGAGTCGTGACAGAAGTAGACTTTGATGTAATTAATGTCCGTTTGAGGTTCCAAGCATTGGAATAGGTTCGTATTGTGATTTGTGACTTGTGCGTAAAGTTTGGCGTCATTTCGAAATATTTAAGTATGAATCGGACGCGTTCGTCAAAGTTTGAATGTTTGGAAGTTTAAAGAAAGGTTTCTATTGTCGATTCATAGTTTTGCTGTTGTTTGATGTATTTGAGGCCTCGAGCATGTTCGTGTTATGTTTTGGGACTGGTTTGTGCAATTATACGGGGTCCCGGGGGCCGCGGGTGTGTTTAAGATGTGTTTAGGTTGTGTCGCGCTCTTATTTGATGTTTCGGATTTGTTTTCTTGGGTATAAAGGATACTATATTGAGAAAACGAACCTTTTATTGTGATTGGATTGAACCATTAGGTATGTATCGTAATTACAGAGTCATGGCAACAAGAATTATCGAATTTCAATGTCGTATGAGAGAGTTATGCTCTTTTCCGTGTCAGGAAAAATTGTTGGTGTTGCTGGTGCTCAGGCATCGTAATTGCAAAATTTCCTTAGAAATTGTGAAGACTTTAGATTTTTGCCTTGGTTAGCAACTGCAGACACTTGTCCGCAATTGCCAGGGTCGCAAATGCGAACCCTGTGTCGCAAATGCGACATCTAATGCTGTTATTAAGACTTTATTTCGGGGTTTAGTCCATTCCTCTTACATTTTTACTTGGTTGGGCGATTTTTGGAGGTCTTGAAGAGGATATTCTCACCATCTAATGCTGTTATTAAGACTTTATTTCGGGGTTTAGTCCATTCCTCTTACATTTTTACTTGGTTGGGCGATTTTTGGAGGTCTTGAAGAGGATATTCTCACCATCTATTGTGAGGTAAGTTATTCCCACTTGTTTCGATTTAAATATATGGATTATATACAGATTTTTAACATGGAATTGGTGGAAATTATGGGATTTTTGAAGAAAAAACCTAGAAATTATACTTTTGAATTTTGACCGCGAAATTGGACATGGAATTGGGAATAAATTATATATTTGAGTTCGTGATGTTATGGGTAAAGTTTATCTTAAAATTTTTTCAAAATCCGGGCATGTGGGCTTGAGGATTGGCTTTGTTTACTTTTCGAGCAAAGTTGGAAATTGTTATGAACTAATTAATTATGAGTATTAGAGTGCATTTTTATTGGCTTGCATATTGTTTGACTAGTTTTGGATCGATGGTCTTTGGTTTGAGGTGTTAGAGAGGTGCGGGAGCCGGTTATGGAACTTCGGAGCGCGGTAAGTCTCCTGTCTAACCTTGTGAGGGGGACACTACCCCCTAGGTGATATAATTGTTATGTGCTACTAGTTGTGGGTGCTACGTGCGGAAGAGGTGACGAGAGTCTGTATGTCGCTAAAGCATGTTTATGTCCAGGTAGACTTAAGACTTTATCATGTAATATTTGAATTGTTTGGACTCATTTTGCTAGCTTAATTAATTGAAATTATAACTGAAATTGATTTAGAAGCATATAAATATATTAGGCCGAGCTTTATCACCTTGAGTTGTTGCAAAGATATTTGATAAAAGTAAAAGGGGTATATTTATTATTATGCACCCGTATCTGCGTTGTAAGCATGTGACTCGTAATTCGATAAGTTTCTTCCTTTCTTGTGGAGCGGGCCGAACTCCTCGGCAGTATAATAGATGCATCTATGGTTCATGCTGCTCGACCCTTGGCAGTGTACACATTGCTCGAAATCGGGCCGTATGACCTCAGCATAATCGTGCGTTATATCTCTAGCCGTCCGAATATTCACGAGATTGTCCATCCACCGATGCCTGGCATTTTATATGGTATTCCTTATCCGTTTGATACTGGAACTTGATACATCTGAGCTGTTGAGATAGAATACGAGATTGAGAAAAAAATTAGATCTTTAAAAGAAATTTATGGAAGATTATGTAACTTACACTTTTACCCCAATTTTGCTGTTGTGCTTCATATCTGCTTATGATTTATTATATTGGTTTATTGGACCTCTAGTAATACTCGATATCGACCGCTCATCACTACTTCTCTGGGGTTAGGCTAGATACTTACTGGGTACACGTTGATTTACATACACATGCTACACTCTTGCACTAAATGTGAAGGATCTGACAGGTTCAATTGGCGGTTATCTTGGTGCGTAAGCGCAGCTGCTGAGGAGACCTTATGGTGGGCTGCATTCCGGGCTATGTATCGCAGTCCACAGAGTCTCCATCGTACTATTTACTCTATCCTATCTTACTTACATTCCAGGCAGATGTATTATTATCGTACTCCTTAGTAAATATTCATGCACTTGTGACAGCGGGTTTTTGGATGTTCTAGATGTTGTTTGTAATTTTGCTTAGCATCTACACACTTTTATTATCTATTCTATTTAAAGTTTAAGTTTTCATGATTTTAATGTGTTTATTTCTTTATATAATAAATTCACGATTTCGAAAATAATAAAATGCACAATCAAGTTGGTATTTCACCGTTGGTTTGACTAACAACGACGTTGGGCGCCATCATGGCCGATAGTCAGTTTTGGGTCGTAACACATGCAATACTTGCAAATATCATATCAAGAGGCATGACACTGTTAGCAGTAATATCAAGTGGTGTACCAACAACGATTTTATTGTGAGGCCACCCACTTTAGATTTGATATACCTGTTCAAAAAACATAAATAATCATCACGAATATATCAAAGTATAGCAATGGTGCTACATTTATAAGGAAAGCAAAATTGATAATATGGGATGAAGTACTTATTGATAAGTGTCAAATGATCGAAAGAATTGCCCGGAGTTCTAGAGATATATTGAATATTAATGAACCATTTGGTGGAAAATTAATGGTTTGGGAGGTGATTTCTGTCAAGTATTCAAAATCGATAAAAGCATAGAATGTAAAAGCTAGCTTGCCAAAATTATACTTTTGGCCTCAAATTAAAAAGATTCAACTGATAAGAAATATAAAGTAGGTATTGTTGCTTCGTATCGAAAACGAAGTAGAGCATTCAATAAAAGATGATTTGGTTCTTCCTGAATACTTGGTTATCATTCCCAATGGTAACAGTGGTTCATTTAATAAGAGAAATATTTCTATCATTAGATTAAAACATAGTTTGTCCAAATTGCATGATAGAATTAAAAAGATATCTTAGCTAGCAGAAATGATCAATCAATCCTCAATCCGGGATCCATGACCAGAATGAAGGTTTCAAACCCCGGTTCGAATAAGAGGAGTATGCCATTGTAATGTACCTTGGATGATCTACATCTCAGGGTCAAGCGTCGATGAGCACATTTAATTATCCATATGGCTGAGAGCCCTCACAGCCCAGGAACAACAACGCAAAAATATGTTGATCAACTAAGCAAAACGTTGATTGCAAAATTTTATATTAAAACAAATATTTTTCAGTTTGACTTAGTAAAAAATAATACCAATAGTTACTATCAAGAAGAATACTTTAATACTTTAATGCTAAATGGTCTTCTACCATATATGTTTGTTGTTAAGTTTATTATTTTTTATGTATGTTAGTGTCACTGTATATATTATAAACTAAGTTAAAATTGATCTTCCATTGTATTTAGGTTGATTTTGAAGAAAAATATTCCCGTCATACGATTGAAAAACTTAGATACGCGAATAATTTATGTAATAGCACATAGATGGTATATAGAAGTTTTAACAATAACGTTATACATGCAAAAATTATGATACTGGTAAATGTGCTTCTAAGTTTATTTTTATCGTTGAATTCAACTTTCGTCTTCCAAAACTAAGGAATATCCTTTTAAATTATGTTCGAGATACGGTTGTAGATACTTCAACGATTGATCCAGTTCCTATGGTTTGGGAGTTCTCCGATGTGTTTCCTTCTGATCTACCAGGCATGCCTGTAACGACCCCACCAATCATTTTGAGCTCTAGTGCATGGTTCGGCAGTTTGAGGCCTTGAGTAGCTTCACTTCAGGTATTATGACTTGTACGTGTGGCTGAAATTGAATTTCGGAAAGTTCGAAGTTGATTTGGAAAGAAAATTCTAATTTTGGAAGTTTTAAGTTGGAAGAGTTGACCAAGGTTTAACTTTTGAGAAGACGACCTCAAAATTGGGATTTGAAGATTACAAAAGGTTCATATGATGATTTTGGACTTGGGCGTAGGTTCGGATAGGCGATAGGCTTCATTTCTACGACTGCCTTCCCAGTCGTTGAAAGTTGCCAACCTCATTAATATTTGGAGGGAAGAATCCGAGGGTAGCCTGATGATTAAGGGATAAGGACACTGTTAACAGGGTTTGGAATATCACACATTGATTAATCAAAGAGAGATTCAACAAGGAAAAGAAAGATCAGGAGATAAAGAATAAATAAAGATAGCTATGGGGAAAGATCCCAAAGCCTGGCTCGCTCCAGGTGGAATAAAAAGGAATATCAAAAATTCGAGTGGCTGAAGCTGAAGCAGCTACTTTTGAAGTAAGAGAAAGATTTAGAAATAGAACCATCTGATTTACCCCCTCTTCCAGGTCCATCACAAGAAAAAAAAAACCAATCGGGTCGCCCGAAAGTATTTTGGCGCCTATTATGGAAAGTTGTCCTTTCAGATGAACTTCATATGTTTGGGTTGGATTGGATTTCGATGATATCAATATCCGTTTGGGATTCCGAGCCTGGGAATAACTCCATAGGGTAATTTATGTCTTAGGAGCGCGTCTGGACGTTGATTTGGAAGTCCGCATGTCATTTCGGCGTGATTTGGCAAAGTTGGAATGTTGGAAGATTTCGAAAAGTTTTACCGAAAGTGGAATTTTTGATATCAGGGTCGGATCTCGATTTCAGAAGTTGGAATAGGTCAGTAATGTCATTTCTAGATTGTATGAAAAATTTGGCGTCATTCCGAGTTGATTTGATAGGAATCAGACGCGCAGAAGTGTTTCTAGAAGTTCTTGAGTTTCATGATTGAATTCATGCGTTTTGGCATCCAATTCGTGATTCTAGATATTATTTCGGCATTCCGATCGTACGAACTGATGTTTGGTTTGGAGCCTCGAGGGCTCAGATGAGTTTCGGACAAATTCCGGAATGATTTTGAACAAAAGTTTGACTGATGGTCTTGCTGATGCTCAGGTATCCCAATTGCAAACATTTCTTCGCATTTGCAATGTCTGCCAAATTTGCCTTGGTTCACAATTGCGAACATTTCATTGCATCTGCAAGGGTTCGCAAATGGCGAACCCTGTGTCGCAAATGTGACATCTGGGGCTGTTATTAAGACTTCATTTCGGGACTTAGCCGACTTCTCTCACATCATTTGGTTGGGGGATTTTAGGAGCTCTTGGAGGCGATACTTTCATCATCTTTGGCAAGGTAAGTAATTCCCACACATTGCAAGTTAATTACATGACATATGGATTCAAACATGAAATTTTGTCGAAATTTGGGATTTTAAAGAAAAAACTAGAAATTGGTATGTTTAGATTTTGACCACAAAATTTGACATGGAATTGGGAACAAATCATATATTTGAGTTCGTGGTGTTATGGGTAAAGTATATCTTCGAAAATTTTCGGAATCCGGGTACGTGGGCCTAAGGGTGACTTTATCAACTTTTCTAGCGGAGTGGGAAATTGTTATAAATTGATTTATTATGAATATTAGAGTATATATTTATACATTTTCACATTTATTGACTAGTTTTGGAGCAACGAGCATCGGTTCGGGGTGTTACAGTGGCGTTGGAGCCGGATTATCGAACTTCAGAGCGAGGTAAGTCTCTTGTCTAACTCTGTGAGGGGGAAACTAACGCCTAGGTGTTGTAGATATGTGCTACTTGTTGTAGGGGGGATACATACGCACGAGGTGACGAGAGTCCGTACATAGCTATATTCATGTTATTGTTCGAGTAGACTCAGTTTCATGCCATGCTATAACTGTACTTGTAATGACGCGATTAGTCATTTTGCTTTCTAGAACCTCATTCCCTTATATAAGACTCCATGTTTTTGCCTTTACTGTTTTATGACTTTCGGGCATGGTTAGTTCGAGATTTGGATGAGTTGGGGTTGAAATCGGAACACTTGGTTCCTTAAGGTTGGCTAAAAAGGCTAAGTTTTATTTCGATCAACGTTTTGAGAAAACGACCTCGGAATCGGGATTTGACGATTCCAATAGGTTCATATGATAATTTTGGACTTGGGCGTATGTTCGTATCGGGTTTTGGATGATCCGGGAGCGTTTCAGCGCCTAATAGTGAAAGTTAGCTCTTTGAAAGTTTTGAAGTTCTTTAAATTTGGTTTGGAGTAGGTTTTGGTGATATCGAGGTCCAAATGGGATTCCAAGACCGAGAATAGTTCTGTAATGTCATTTAAGATTTTTATGCAAAATTTGGTGTCGTTCCGAGTAGTTTAAGTATGGTTCGACACGTTCGGAGCGATTTTGAAACTTGAGGTTCATAACTTGATACAATTTGGTTTTGGGGTGTGATTCTTGGTTTTTTTGTTGTATTACGCATTTTGAGAGTTTGATCAGGTCCGTATTATGTTTATAGACTTGTTGGTGTAATTGGATGGGGTCCCGGAGGGCTCGGGTGTGTTTCGGATCACCCGGAGCCAAGTGGAAGAAACCAGATTTTCTAGTTCTGGTTTCCTTCTTCGCGAACGCGGAAGGTCCTTCGCATCCGCGATGAAGGGATTTTGACTGGGTGGGTTTTTTGCTTTGCGTTTGCAAAGTCAAGGTCAGGTTCGCGGAGGCTTGGGGTCAATGGTCTACGCGTTCGTGGAAGACCTATCGCGTTCGCGAAGGGTCAAGGGGCGTGGGCCTGGGCAACCCAGTTGCCTTACGCGATTGCGAGGTAAGGCACACGTTCGCGATAGGGAGTCGACCTAGTACATCGCGTTCGCGGGACTCCTTTTGCAATCACGAAGAAGGAGTTTTATGGGCTCTTCAGTTTTGTCTTTGCGAACACGTAGGCTTTATCGCGTTCGTGATGAAGGGTCAGGCCAGGGCATAATGTTTTAAAATGGGACTTAGGCCTTTTTCCTCTCATTTTTCACACACTTGGGCAATTTTGGAGCTTCAAAAAGGTGGATTTCAATCTAGCTATTGAGGGTAAGTAATTCCTACCTAATGTGAGTTTAATACATAGATTATGGGTATATTTTAACATGTAGATTTATGGATTTATGGGTTAGATGAAAAACCTAGGTTTTTGATAAAAATGGGATTTAACCACGAAATTGGTTATGAAATTTAGTGAAAATCATATATTTGAGTTCATGAGGTTATGGGTAACAACATTCTTCAAAACTTTTTGGAATCTGGGCACGTGACCTGGGGGTGATATTTAGGAATCCTACACTTGGGGTTGGGTAATCACTTTTACAGTGGGAATATGAACTTTTGATTATGTATTGATTAATTTATATACCATTTGGCTAGTTTTGGATTGTTGGGCACTAAGATGAGGCTTTAGAGTGAATTTGGGGCCGGAAAGTAAGCTTTGAGACGAGGTAAGTCTCTTTTCTAACCTTGTAAGAGGAATTACCCCATAGGCGAATTGATTAATTTGTGCTTCTATTTGTGGGGGACTACATATGCACGAGGTGACGAGATTCCATACGTAGCTACTAATTATGCTTATGCCTGGGTATTCTAGGACCCATACCATGCTATATTTACGATGTTTTCACCCTACTTGTTAACTTAATTGCTTAAATCATGTCAGGACTGGATAAGGGAATGATAAAAGGTTAAATTTCATTTATTTGAATTCTTGGACGTGTCACTTGACTGTTATTGAGAATTGGTGTTTCTTTAAATATTATCCTCTTAATAAATCTTAAATCAGCCGTTATAAAGTATTTTCTCTTTTGTGGAGCGGGCCGAACGCCTCAGTAGAAGATATATGCATCTATGGTTCATGCCGTTCGACCCTCGGTAGTACACTGTTTAAATATTTTATGTTGGATCGGGTCGTACGACCTCAGCATGAGTTGCACGAAATAAATCTTTGGAACTAATAATGATTTATATTTCTTCATTGGCTTGAGATATACATTTTTAAAGGATGGAAATACATTTGGAGATTTCTATTAGTAAAAGTATTTTTTATTATTTCCGGTTATTGATTTTTCAGCTATATTATGTAATCCATGCTTAGTTATAATTTTGATATTTTACCATTAGCCCATAGTAAGTGTCAAAGTCGACCCCTCGTCACTACTTCTTCGAGGTTAGACTGGATACTTTCTGGGTACATGTTGTTTATGTACTCACGCTACTCTTCTGCACTAAATGTGTAGGATCTAAGGTAGGTGCATCTGGATATCAGTTCGGTGCGCATCCCTGATTCCCGAGACTTCGCGGTGAGCTATCCTTCTGAGCCCGTTCTACATCAGTCGGAGTCTTTCTTTTGCTTGTATTTTTTTCTATTTCACTTTAGATAGTAGACTAGCATTCTTTTGTATATTCTACTAGTTGTTCATACACTTGTGACACCAGGTCTTGATGATTCATGCTAGGAGACACTTGATGGTTCCAGGTTATTATGTTTATTTCACTTACCTTAAAAATCTTGATCTCTCATTTTTATTAAATTCTTACTTCTTATTTATGCACAAACTAAAAATCAACTATTTTTAAATCTATAAAAGAAAAGATCACAAAGTTAGTTCATTGTAGGCTTGCCTAGCAGTAACATTGGGTGCCATCACGAACTATAGGAGAAATTGGGTCGTGACAGTACTATTTGAGTTATCTCTTGCTTATTAAATTCTTTTACTTTGAATTACTACTTGATACTAGACGGGCGTAGAGTGATAGACTTGCTATTGTAGAGATTTAACGAGTTTCATGATTTGCCGCGGAATAGTTGTATTCTTACGAATTTCTCCCGTGTTATATGTTCTCATCAAAAGGTTTCCTAAAAGCTCCTTATAACTCACATGTCCCTTCGTGAGTGGAGTCAAGGACTCGTCAAAGCTTCTTATTCTAAAGGGGTCGTCCGTTCGCCTCGGCAGGATAGATACATCTATGGTTCGTATTGTTCGACCCTCGACAATGCACAGATTGTGGTAGGATCAGGTCGTTCGCCTCGGCAGGATTATGTACCACACTCTCATGGGAGCGGGTCGTTCGCCTCGACAGTATAATAGATGTATCTATGGTTCGTGTCATTCAACCCTCGGCAGTGCACAAATTATGATGGGATCGTGCCGTATGCCTCGAGATTTCTATAAAAATACTCTCATGGAAATCGTGCATAATATTTGACAAGAAGTCAGTGTATCTATGAGTCTTCCTGATTTGAATTATGACGACCTATCTTCTGAGGTCCATCATATATATATATATATATATATGCATGCTCTGGTTGAGGAGGTAATTGCTAATTGAGGGTTGAGTTTATTGTACAGAGGAGGATCGTATCACGTATTTACACTTGTTTATTTCATTTGTTTATTCTGCCCCATATCTGTTTACTTCTTATTATAACTATCTTATTGGACCACTAGTAACTGTCAATGTTGACCCCTCGTCACTACTTCTCTGGGGTTAAGCTAGGTACTTACTGGGTACGCATTGATTTACATACTCATGCTACATTTGTTGCAAAATATTGTGCAGGTACATATATGTCTAGTGATATTTAGGTGCAGAGGTATAGATGTTGCGGGGACGTACCGTGAGTTGCATTTCATGTTACGATCTGCAGCCTGCAGAGTCTCCATCAGAGTTACTTATGTTGTCCTGTCAAATTTATATTCCAGACAAATGTTGTATTTTATTATATTTCCTAGTTGATGCTCGTGCACTTGTGACACCGGGTTTTGGGGGTGATTACGGGTTGTTCATTATCGTAGTTGTGAAAATATTATCATTTACTCTGTAAATTCTATTTTTTACTATTTAATTGATGACAATTATGATTTCAAACTACTAAAATAAGTAATTAAGTTAATCATTCACTGTTGGCTTGCCTGGCAGCAGTGTTAGGCGCCATCACGACCATTAGTGGATTTTGGATCGAGACAACTTGGTATAAGAGCATTAGGTTCGCTTAGGTCTCAGAGCATTAGAATCTTGCGGATCGGTATTGAGACGTTGTACTTATCTTCGAGAGGCTACATGGCTATTAGGAGCACTTCCCTTATTGATTCCTCATTGTGAGATTTGATTCCTTTGAGGCTTATGCCTTTATATCTTCCTACTCACTCTTATACGATGTTCATCGCTTGTGTCAATTGGGCATCGAGGAGTTGCAGTGGTACTACAGACGGGGAGTGGGATGTTTCTTCCTATGCATTCGAGCACTTTATTATCGTCTTCTTGTGGAAGGAGGTTATGCCATTTCAGCTTAGTAACTGTATTTTCAATGGTTTCAAGGCTATGCACAGGTTGCTATGATGTTCAGACATTGTTATCGCATTGTGTTCGTGTAACGGTAGGGTGTTTGTCTATGTGTGGGGGTAGTGAATGACTTGAAAGAAGGTTTTTTCTCAGTGCATGATTCATAGGTTCAAAATTTTATTTCCAGCGGAGGAAAGGCAATCAGACTATGAATGTTCAGGTTTGGGATGATGGAGTAACGAGACTTGGTATTTTCGAATATGGTGGAATTCTCCATTGTGATGTGGTGTCATCGTCCTTGTTGAACGCGTTAAGGTTCACCAGTGTTATGGTCTTCATCAATATGCCTTCAGGGCAGGGTATTGTGAAATGGTGCTGGAGAAGCGGTTATCAGAGATAGCGGAGTGTAGCGATTTCGGAATCAAATGGGTATTTCCAATGTTGATGGCTCGAGAAGGATGATATTCTAGGAGGGTTAGAGTTGGTGGTAATTTATTAGCTCAAGTGTTACCGAGATGGATTCGGATTTGAGGCAACAATTGGGCAGCAACGGACTAGGAAGGACATGCGGGAGGTGCTTTGTGGTGGTTGAATTGCTAGAAGGTCAAGTATGAAAAGCAGAAGTCAAGAAGTTGCTTAAAGGAGATGGTTTAACCAAAGTGGCAGAGTGGTAGAGCAGCATGTGGGTTTTGTAGTAGGATAGCCACACGCCTTGAGGAAAGTTTAGAGCAATTTAGGAATCATGGTGGACAGTGACTAGGTCCACAAAATTTATTTGGATGCAACATGACTTTCAGTTTGGAATGTATTGTTGGACTTTCAGTTGATGCCAATGGGAAAGAAGGAATCTTGGTGGTTCCAGGTCTATGTGATTGTAGCTTCGAGCTAAGTGGGGGAGCCCCACCATCTATGATTGGATTGCGTGGTTGTCTACTTGTAAGGTTTCTGGTTATCGAAGTATTGGTGGGCTATTACCACTAAGGAAAGAAAAAATCAGTGGTAATGCGAGCAAATAATTTGAGGAACGTATGCTATATTTGGCCTTATCGACTCATGTTCAGGTTTTGGGAAGACTTAGAGTTATGCTTCTTGTGGGGGTTATGTACAAGGAAAAGAATTCGGTCGAGGGATTCTTTGAGAGGGTGTTCATGTGCTAACAACGCACTAGAGTTTGGCTTATATTCGGGACCAAGTCAGAGTGGGTGACTCTCAACAGTGGCCCCAATGGGTTCAAGAATTTAAGTGCAGTGCCTAAGAACTTGGAGTGTTCAATGTTATCATCGGGTATGCGGTGCAGTATTAGAGGAAAGGCAGAAATAACTTCAGATTCATGGAATGACTTGCGGAATTGGTAGACCAGTTGGAGATGAGAATGTGCGCACAAGGAGGGTATGATATGGTTCATGGGTTTTGTGACAATGAGGTGTTGGATGAGTGCGGATTGAGTTCGTTATATTTTGAATGGAGATATTATTATTTCTAAGGCAAGTCCAGAGAAAATTATAAGAAGTTGGTTTGGTTAATAATGGTTGAATCGACATGATGGTGGAAATGATTAGTTCCTTCAGCGTGTTGAGTTATACAGGTGATTTGTGGCGGTACGTGTGAAGCTTGACATCCACCATAAATTGATTGATTTGGGAGGTATTTGATTCTAATGGCCTTGTGGTGTAAATGGATTCTGGAAGAGTTATGGCAGTTTAGATCACGACTTGAGGTTTGTTTTCAGTGGCTGGGAGATCAGTTGTGTGTTGCAATAATTCTCTTGAAATGAGTTAAGCGAAAGGTTTCTATAAATGGAGTGTTTATTCTATTAGTGGTTCAGAAGTTATGATGGAATTCTTGTACTCTCGCATATTTGTATGTTAGGTGCAGTGAGCGGCATGGGAATTGAAACTTGCGGATCAAGGTTGTGGTTCGGTGTTGATAAGAATGTCACGAGCTCGGATGAGCAGGAAAGAATTCCGATGCTTAGAGTTAGCTGGCATCTTCGTTATTGTCACCTGGGAGCGGTGTTCTTTGTATGAGGTTGTGTATTGATTTGCGGACTCTTGCTTATTAAATTCTATTACTATAAATTACTACTTGAGACTAGACGGGCGTAGAGTGATAGACTTGCTATGGTAGAGATTTGATGAGTTTCATGATTAGCCGCGGAATAGTTGTACTCCTCTTACGAACTTCTCCCGCGTTATACGTTCTCATCGAAAGGTTTTCTCAAAGCTCCTTATAACTCACATGTCCCTTCATGAGTGGGGTTAAGGACCTGTCAAAGCTTCTTATTCTAATGGGATTGGGTTGTTCGCCTCGGCAGGATAAATACATCCATGTTTTGTGCCGTTCGACCCTCGACGGTGCACAAATTGTGATGGGATCGGGTCGTTCGCCTCGGCAAGATTATGTACCACACTCTCATAGGAGCGGGCCGTTTCTCCTTGGCAGTATAATAGATGTATCTATGGTTCATGCCGTTCGACCCTCGGCAGTGCATAGATTATGATGAAACTGGGTCGTATGCCTCGACATTTCTATAAAAATAATCTCATGGAAATCGTGCGTAATATTTGACAAGAAGTCATTGTATCTATGAGTCTTCCTGATTTGAATTATGACGACCTATCTGGTGAGGTCCATTATATATATATTTTCCGGTTGAGGAGGTAATTGCTAATTGAGAGTTGAGTCTATTGTAGAGAGGAGGATTGTATCACATATTTACACTTGTTTATTTCATTTGTTTACTCTACCCCCATATCTGTTTACTTCTTATTATAACTGTCTTATTAGACCACTAGTAAGTGCTGATATCGACCCCTCGTCACTACTTCTCTGGGGTTAGGCTAGATACTTACTAGGTACGCGTTGATTTACGTACTCATGCTACACTTGCTGCACATTTTTGTGCAGGTACATATATGTCTAGTGATCTTTTAGGCGTAGAGGCGCGGATGTTACGGGACGTCCTATGAGCTACATTTCATGTTACGGTCCGCAGCCTGGAGAGTCTCCATCAGATTTATTTATGTTCTCCTATCAAATTTATGTTCCAGACAGATGTTGTTTTTGTTATATTTCCTAGTTGATTCTCATGCACTTGTGACACCGGGTTTTGGGGGTGCTTAGGCTTGACCAACGCCCCCGCGGTGTTTTATGGATTTGATGAACTGCGTGTTCAGGGAATATATTGACTCTTTTGTCATTATCATTATTGATGACATATTGATCTACTCGCGTATCATGGAGGAGCAAGAGCAACATTTGAGAGTGGTGCTTCAGACCTTGCCGGAACAGAAGCTATATGCTAAGTTCTCCAAGTGCGAGTTTTGGTTAGATTCTGTGGCATTCTTGGGGCATGTGGTATCATGCGAGGGTATTAAGGTAGATCCCAAGAAGATCAAGGCAATTCAGAGTTGGTCTCGTCCTACCACAACAACTGAGATCAGAATCTTCTTGGGGTTAGCAGGTTACTATCGCCGGTTTGTGGAGGGCTTCTCATCTATTGCAGCACCTTTGACTAGATAGACCCAGAAGGGTGCTCTATTTCGATGGTCCAATAATTGTGAGGCAAGCTTTCAGAAGCTCAAGACCGCATTGACTTCAGCACTTGTGTTACTGTTGCCTTCCGATTCAGGGATGTATAATGTGTATTGCGACGCTTCATACGTTAGCCTGGGTTGTGTATTGATGCAGGAGGGATGAGTTATTGCATATGCTTCATGTCACCTGAAGCCCCATGAGAAGAATTACCTCGTGCACGATTTGGAGTTGGCCGCGATAGTTCATGCTCTCAAAATCTTGAGGCATTATCTTTATGGGGTTGTAATGACCCGGCCGGTCATTTTGGAAATTTAAGCTCCGTTCGGTGGCGTAAGGTCTTGAACATCTTCACTTTGTGTATATCGACCTGCGTGCGTGGTTGGATTCAGTTACCGGATAATCCGGAGTCGAATTGGAAGGAAAATTTCAATTTTTGAAGCTTAAGTGATGGAAGTTGACCGGAGGTTTGACTTTTGAGTAAACGGCCTTGGAATGAGTTTTGGGTGATGCCAACAACTTTGTATGGTGATTTTGGACTTAGGCGCGTGTCCGGAATTGGTTTTGGAGGTCCGTAGAGTAATTTGAGGTAATTCGGCGAAAGTTAGAATTTCGGTCGATAGGTGAAATTTTGATATCAGGCTCAGAATGGAATTCTGAGAGTGGTTGAGGTCCGTTGTGTCATTTATGACTTGTCTGCAAAATTTGGCGTCATTCAGGGTTGAATTGATAGGTTTCGTCACGAGTTTTTATATCTGAAGATTTGAAAATTCATAAGTTTGATTTTTGGTTTGATTCGTCGTTTTGGTGTTGTTTTATGTGATTTGAAACCTCGAGCGAGTCCGTGTTAGGTTATATGACTTGTCTGTGTGTTTGGACGGTGTCCCAGGGGCCTCGGGTGTGTGTTCGGATGGGCTTCGGGACATTTTTCCCTATTTTTCGACTGCTGATATGTTTTCTGATGTTTCCTTCTATGCAATCGCATAGGCATAGCCGTGATCGCATAGTGTTATGTGAGCCGCCCAACTTTTCCTTCAGTGCGTTCACATCTGCATGTCCGCGATCGCATAGTGTTCTTCAACCCACCCCCAGTTTTCCTTCAATGTGTTCGCACCCCCACCCCCGGCGTTCGTGTAGAACAGTTGGTCAAGCCATTTTTTTCCCTCTGCGATCACACTCTTTAGCTCGCGATCGCACTGTGCATTCTTGGACAATGACCATTTCTCTTATATGCGATCACATAAGTGTCGCGCCCCCTTTTTTCTTCTTCCTTGCAAAATATCGGGTTTATGACATTGGTTGGGACAACTCTTTCCTTTTGGGAAAGGGGTTTGCCTATTTTGAAGAGTCGCCACCTCACGATTTTAACGGTGCGTTAGGGCACCTAAGGGGTTCAATTATAACTATGTTGCTAACCAGAGATTTGGGTAAGGACTTGAACTTATCCACAAGTTTGGTTCCCGGCCAAATGGTTTCGTGAATTTGTACAACTAGCAAATAACAAATGAAGGCTTAAATAAGAGGGGATTTAAATCTTAGGCATGCGGATGCTTAGAAAATAGTAAAGATGATTACGAACTAGCGTATACAGGTGTCCTAGGTTTATAATAATATGGATCACATCAATGCAATGCCCGATAATCACTCCTCGAAGAGGGGCTACACGTGGTATTAGTGCACCGACCATCATATCCATATTCTACCCTTCCCACCCCGTGAAGGTAACTAAAGCGTGTGTTGGTCACGAATTCTATTGCGTGCTATTACCCGTCCCATCCTACCAGTCCTGGAGGAGGCTAGGACTACTATCATAAAAGGAAGTACTAGGTTGACCCCTAGGATTAAAGGACAAGATTCTAAGCGACAAACAACGAAAATTAGGACTTCAGATAAGGGAAAACAAATAAGAGCAGATACGAGGCCCAAGTATTCCTCCACAGATTATGCACATGATTAGCACGACTCAAACACAAGTAAGGCCTTATTAACTTCAGAACCTAAGGCATGATATCTTGGTGAGAATGCAATAGTGAGGCAGCTTTATTACTGATTTTGGAGGATGAATTTTATCAGTTTCTTACTGATTATAACCATTAATAGTCAAGCAGCAGGTATAAAGGAGTATGTTTCCAGTGTTAATAGATTTAACATCTAAAGCTTGCCTAAGCGTATGAAAACACCCAATAATTATCCAGATTATTAAAGAAACTATTAAAGTTAGTTTGCCTAAACATGATACACTTAGGTGTTGCAAAAATACAGAACTATTACTAGTTGTTTGGAAACATGGTGAAACTATTTTTAGGACCTTTTTCATGCAATCAGTAGTTAAACTAGGTGTTGAATAAGGTCCTAAGAGATGATATCTAATATGCACACATAGGGATGCAGAATGGTTGGTATGCAGAATTCCTAGGCAGGATTTCTAAATGCATAAAGTCACAGTATTTGAACATGCTATGCAGCAAGTATGAGGATGACTTGTTTATTAGCGCATTATTATCCTGAGCATGATTCCNAAAACAGTAAACATGGACCTAAGGAACAAGATATCTAATGCATGATATGGTTGCATACAATCAGTCCTAAGCATGAATTTTTAGTGTACACGCAAGAAATGTAAACCTAGAGGCATGGTATCTACCCTTTAACATGTATAACCTACACAACTACCCTTTCCTTTTCACTATCCATTCCCAAATATTTTGTTTACAAATTATTAGAAGCCGGGAATTATTAATTACACAACCAAAGGAAAAATAAGAAGTTACTTCTATAGAGAGCCTTCAATTAGGCCCAGATCTTCCAAACCTCAATGCCTTTGGTGTTTCATAGCCTTTCATAGTCCGAGTGTATCAAAGTTCAATAAGGACCTCAAAGGCTCACGGGCAGTGCTCACACCCGGACATAGCCAAAATAGAGTTAAACATGTGCAGTGTAGGAAGTGCCTGCCTTGTGTGTCAGAGTTCAAAGGGCACTCAAAGGGTCCCCAAAGCAGTGCTCACACGAAGGGGGCTGAACTTAGTCTTCTAAGAGTATATGTGAGAGTGCTTTTTATTTCTTAAAAGGGATTTAAGTAAGAAAACAATTTTGAGAAAGGGTAAGTAAGAAAACAATTTTGAAGAAGGAAATAGAAGCTTAACATCACACAAAGGACCAAGGATAGTCCAACAATCACAAACAGGGGTAATGGGATTTGAGGGACAAATACAGAGCATGTGAGGGCAGACATATAGTAGGCAGATACACATATAGACATACAATCAGAAACTCCTAAGGGTTTAGAGGATTAGGGGTACAGTAAAGTATTAGGTTAGATTAACACCTAAAACAACTAAGACCATGGTTAAACTAATGTACCAGTCATAGGCATGTAAGAAGAAGGTGCTAAGAGAAACATGTTGGTCATAAACAAATAAAGCCTAACTTAAACATGCAGAGGGGAGTTCAGGATCCTAGATACATGTTGAATAATAAGTAAAAGAAAATTAAAAGTATGATGAATTACAACAGTAGTAGAAACATGTTGGTTTGAGGATTGAAATCTAAATTAGAACATACCAGTGAAGTGAAGAAAGCAGTAACACAAACAGGAAAGTAGGAGATGCACAATGGTTAGCCTTGGCTTGCAACCGGCTAACTTAGAATAGTAGTAGTTAGCACAGAAGAGAGAGCAGAGAGTTTTTTAATTGTGAGAGAGATTTTTAAACAGATCAGTTCGTCCCTAATGATAGAAAAAGTATGCATATATATAGTTTTGAAAGCTGGGTGAAGAGTAAGATGAAAATCAGAATCAGTCAACAATTATGGAACTTAGTATCAATCATAGTGAAATCAGCTCAAGTACTACCATGATTAAGGGAGTTATTCAAACGGTGAGTAACAAATAAGGAAAGACACCATATAGAGCTTAAAAGAATATTCAAACAGTGTAAAATCAACATAGGTATCCCTTAATTGAAGGGGTTAAATTCAAACGGCTAGTAGGCAAATAACAAAATAAGGAAAGTTCCCATGCATATAACATATAAGGAAACAATCTCAACCCGGTACAAGTATGAAATTGAGACTAGGTTCATCAGATTCTAATTAAGGAAAATAGGGATCAATTGACAGTAAATTAACCAGGTAACAAGGTAAGAAATAAGCTCAAGGTCGGAAATTAGTAAAAGTATCCCATTAGAAATCAGTAAGGTTTTTCAAATCACAAGAAATCAGGGATTCAAATAATAAATCAGGAACCCTAACAAAGTAAAATTACAGAGAATCATGGATTCGAACAGGAATAACATCAATTAAATGAGATTAACATGAATTGAATAGATAACAAGCAAGAAGTCAGAAACACTAGTAGTGAAATCATACGAAACTAGGGATTAATATGATTACAGAGTGAACAATGAGATAAACGGGAAAGCAGACGGGTTCTCGCCCTTTGAGGGTCTTAGGGAGGACATCACCGGCATAGGAGAGCCATGGGAGGCAAGAGGACGAAGGCTTCAAGGTCTCCGACAAAGGGGTGGCCGGAGAAGATGAAGGAGTTCATCGGAATTGAAGAGACGGAAGTCTCCAGAAGAGATTAGAGAGAGAGAGAGAGAGAGAGAGAGAGAGAGAGAGAGAGAGATGAGAGTAGAGATATGAGGGGTCTTGAGAGAATGAGGGGTCGGAGGGGGGTAGTTAGGGTTTAATTATGGTAAGTGAAATATGGGCCATTGATCTAATTTGATCAACGACTCAGATTGATCCGGGGTTGGGCCGGGTGGAATTGGGTTGGGCTGGGGTCTGTTGGGTTATTTAATTAGGTTAGGGATTAGCCTAATTTTAGGCTATAATTGAAATAAAAAGGGCTATCTATTAAATACCTAATTAAATTAGACAAAACAATTTATAAAAATAGCTAATAATTGTATAAAATGAAATGGATGCTTAGAAAATAAATCAAAATGACTGCTTAGCATTTAAAAATAAAAAATGACTAATTACTGGATAAAAATAGTATAAAAAATATGATTGGGCTATAATTGTAAAATTATTGCAATCATAGCCAAAGAGTGCCAATTTGGCTAATTGTGAAATAATTTTTTCTTAGTAGGATCCTAAATAATAAATTAAATCAAGAAACTCTTTTGCATATGTTTGTAATGCAATTTTGTAATTAATTATTAGAAATAAAATACTGGATAAATTAAAATAAATTAATACAAAATATGGGAAAATTATAGAAAAATGTCAATTGCTATTAAAACATGTTTTTGAAGGTATATATGCAATTTTAAGAAAATAGTTTGAGGAAAAATTGGGTATCAACAACTGCCCCTCTTTACCCGGGAAGGATGAAAGAGTTGTCGGGTAAAGATATGATGGCCAATTTTGACCGAGTAGAAATGGTACGGAAGGTTGAGGCCGCACCCTGGTTTCTGAGCTGCCTACATATCCCTGGTTTTACAGGAATCAGGCCGTATGTAGTTCGGGAGTCACCGACGATGTGTACCGAATGAAGTTTTATAAGGACGGACGCAAGGTGCAAAGTAAGGTGAACAAAATAGCTTACGGGGTAGTTAGGAGAACTGGAGCGGGGCCGCTCCTGCTTGGTTGGCTGTTCCTAGACGGATTACCTACAAATGAATAACAAGCATATATCGTACGTAATTTAAACATGATTCAAATTCCCATTGGACGATGAATGCTGTCTTCGGACGGTTGATGATGACGTCCTTAGACCATGACGTCTTGGGCCATGAATCGCTTGATGCGGGATTTGCAGGCTATGAAATGATGTTCTCGGGCCATGAAGATGGTTCCTCCGAACCATGATGCCTTTGAATAATGATATGCAAACTGATAAAAGAGATCCTTAGGCCATGACATGGTGATCTCGGGCCATGAAGATGGTGCCTTCGAACGATGACGCCTTTGGATAGGTTGGCGATATTTCAGCCCATGAAAATGCAGTAGTATGATGCTAACAAGCCAGAGCTTATTCTTGCGAATTTAAAAAGGGCAGAGCTTAGCCCGAAAGGAAGCGAACTGAATAATAATAGAGACAGTGATTGCTTTGAAAAGTAAACGGGAGGCAGTGCTTAGCCTCGGAAGGACGAAAAGTAGCCTTATGCAATATGTGAATGCAGATGGAGATAGTGTTTAGTCTTGGAAGGCAGAAAGGTAGCCATGTGCAATATGCGAATGTAGATGGAGACAACGTTTAGTCTCGGAAGGCAGAATGGTAGCCTTATGCAATATACGGATGCAGAAGGAGGTAGCGTTTAACCTCGGAAGGCAGAAAGGTAGCCTTATGCAATTTGCGAATGCAGATGGAGGTAGCGTTTAACCTTGGAAGGAATAAAGGTATCCTTATGCAATATGCGAATGCAGATGGAGGTAGCATTTAACCTCAGAAGGCAGAAAGGTAGCCTTATGCAATATGCGAATGCAGATGGAGGTAGCGTTTAACCTCGGAAGGCAGAAAGGTAGTCTTATGCAATATGCGAATGCAGATGGAGGAGCGTTTAACTTCGGAAGGCAGAATGGTAGCCTTATGCAATATGCGAATGCAGATGGAGACAACCTTTAGTCTCGGAAGGCAGAAAGGTAGCCTTATGCAATATGCGAATGCAGATGGAGACAAAGTTTAGTCTCGGAAGGCCGAATGGTAACCTTATGCAATATGCGAATGCGGATGGAGACAGCGTTTAGTCTCGGAAGGCAGAAAGGTAGCCTTATGCAATATGCGAATGCAGATGGAGACAATGTTTATTCTCGGATTGTAGAATGGTAGCCTTATGCAATATGTGAATGCAGATGGAGGTAGCGTTTAACCTTGGAAGGCAGGATGGTAGCCTTATGCAAGATGCGAATGCAGGTGGAGATAGCATTTAGTCTCGGAAGGCAGAACGGTAGCCTTATGCAATATGAGAAAGCAGATGAAGGTAGAGTTTAACCTCGGAAGGCAGAATGGTAACCTTATGCAATATGCGAATGCAGATGGAGGCAACATTTAGTCTCGGAAGGCAGAACGATAGCCTTATGCAATATGCGAATGCAGATAGAGGTAGCGTTTAGTCTCGGAAGGCAGAATGGTAGCCTTATGCAATATGCGAATGTAGATGGAGGTAGCGTTTAACCTCGGAAGGCAGAAAAGTAGCCTTATGCAATATGCAAATAAAGATGGAGACAACATTTAGTCTCGGAAGACAGAAAGGTAGCCTTATGCAAGAATTAAAGAAGGACAACAGAAATTCTTAGCTGGTGTTAAATTGGGGTAGAGCATTGTGGTAATGAAACATCGTTTGTGCTGATAATAAATGTTGGCATGACGAGTTTGAGGAACGATGTCTGTCCTTGGAGCGAATAATATGTTTCGGGCTTTTTGTAATTTTGTGCCTGCATCCAAAGAAAGACCGCGAGTTTTGTAAATGGGAAATGTTAGTTCGCATTCCTGATGGCCCTGCTTGGATCGTTTGATTGATTATGATGATAATGTCTGTGTCATTGAGGTAGCATTTGCTAAACAAGCTATTTCGAAAATAAATATGCATGATTTTGTAAAAGTATAATATAAGCATATAAACTAAAATAGTTTTAGATGAACCGACGACATGACACGGCTTGAGACATTGCAACCTCTCCGGCTATGAAATTTTGAGGGTCCTCCTCAAAATTCTGTTCCATTTTGCTGGGTGGATGCCTCTGACTGATGCTCGCGCGGCGACTGGCTGAACTTGCTTCAGAATTTTGAGGTCCTCCTCAAAATTCTACCCCAATTTCCAATTGCGTGGAAAAATGGATTTTTTATTGAATTGTGACGGAAACCATAAGGCCGCCTACGTATCCCCTCTTAAACGGGAATCAGGTCAGTCGTAGTTCAAATTACATCACTGAGAAAGCATATGATTGCACATAGTAATGCTTGACTGCATCTGAATTGATCGGTTTCGGCCAAACTTCTCAGTCCATTTCTGCAAGTATGAGTGCTCCTTCTGTCAGCACTCTATGAACCATGTACGGACCTTGCCAGTTGGGAGAGAACTTCCCCTTGGCTTCATCTTAATGAGGAAAGATTTTCTTTAACACCAGTTGCCCTGGTGTGAATCGTCTTGGCTTGACTTTCTTGTTGAAGGCCCTGGCCATTCTGTTCTGATATAGTTTACCATGACATACTGCATTCATTCTCTTCCCGTCTATGAGGTCCAGTTGCTCATAGCGGCTTCTTACCCATTCTGCATCGCTGAGCTCAGCTTCCTGTATAATTCTTACAGATGGAATCTCCACTTTGGCCGGAATTACAGCCTCTGTACCATATATATGGAGTTGCCCCTGTTGATGTGCGGACAGTGGTGCGGTATCCCAGTAAAGCGAATGATAACTTTTCATGCCACTGCTTGTGCCTTTCTATCATCTTTCTTAGTATTTTCTTGATGTTTTTGTTAGCGGCCTCTACGACTCCATTCATCTGAGGTCTGTATGATGTGGAATTCTTGTGTTTGATCTTGAAAGTTTCACACATAGCTTTCATCAAGTCACTGTTGAGATTAGAACCATTGTCGGTGATGATTGATTCAGGAACTCCGAACCGACAAACAATGCGGTCATGGACAAAGTCGGCCACGACTTTCTTAGTAATTGCTTTGTAGGAAGCTGCTTCGACCTATTTATTTGAAGTAGTCAATGGAGACCAAAATGAACATGTGGCCATTAGAAGTGGCAGGGTCAATTGGTCCAATAACGTCCATACCCCAAGCGGCGAACGACCATGGTGAGCTGGTTGCATTGAGCTTACTTGGAGGCACTTTTATCATATCCCCATGTATCTGGCAGCGGTGACACTTCCGAACATATTGGATGTAGTCCGTTTCCATAGTCATCCAAAAATGACCAGCTCGGAGTATTTTCTTAGCTAAAACAAAACCATTCATATGTGGGCCATAGGTCCCAGCATGAATTTCTTCCAGTAATTTTGATGCTTCTTTTGCGTCAACACACCTTAATAACCCCAAATCGGGAGTCCTCCTATACAGGATTCCCCGCTGTGGAAAAAATTGTCGGACAATCTCCGAAGTGTGTGTTTCTGAGTGGAATTTGCAAGCTCGGGGTATTCTCTTTTTGCCAAGTACTTATCAATGTCATGAAACCAAGGATTTTCGTCTGCTTCTTCTTCGATATGGGCACAGTAAGCTGGCTGATTATGGATCTTTATGGGAATAGGGTCAATGAAATTCTTGTCCGGATGCTGGATAATTGAGGACAAACTAGCTAATGCGTCGGCGAACTCATTCTGGATTCTGGGGACGTGCCAAAACTCTATCTTTGTGAACCTCTTTCTTAACTCCTGTACGTGGTGCGGATACGACAGTATCTTGGAATTCTTTGTTGCCCATTCTCCTTGCACCTGATGTACCAATAAGTCTGAATCACCGATCACTAATAGCTCCTGGACGTTCATGTCAATTTCCATATTGAGCCCTAAGATGCAGGCTTCATATTCGGCCATATTGTTGGTGCAAGGGAACCTGAGTTTGGCGGATATCGGATAATGCTGACCGGTCTCTGATACTAGTACTGCTCCAATACCGACTCCCTTGAAGTTTGCTGCTCCATCAAACAACATCCTCCAACCACCATAGGATTCTGCAATATCTTCTCATATGAATGATACCTCTTCATCAGGAAAATATGTTTTTAGGGGTTCATATCCTCCGTCTACAGGATTCTCAGCAAGATGGTCAGCCAGAGCTTGTCCTTTAACTGCCTTCTGAGTCATGTAAACAATGTCGAATTCGCTCAGCAGGATTTGCCACTTGGCTAGCTTGCCAGTGGGCATGGGCTTCTGAAAGATGTACTTTAATGGATCCATCCTTGATATGAGATATGTTGTGTAGGCACAGAAGTATGTCTCAGCTTTTGGGCAACCCAAGTTAGAGAACAACAGGTACATTCTAATAGAGAATACCGGGCCTCATATGGAGTGAACTTCTTGCTGAGTTTATAAATAGCTTGTTCCTTCCTTCCTATTTCATCGTGCTGCCCCAGAATGCAGCCGAAAGCTCTATCTAATACTGCAAGATAGAGTAGCAAAGGTCTGCCCGGTTTAGGCAGTACCAAGACTGGCGGTGTTGACAAATGTTCCTTGATTCTGTTGAAAGCCTTTTGACAATCATCGGTCCACTCGGTCACAACGTACTTCTTTAGCATCTTAAAGATTGGCTCACAGATGATTGTAGACTGTGCTATAAACCGACTGATGTAATTAAGCCTCCCCAAGAATCTCATCACATCTTTCTTGTTCCTTGGTGGTAGTAGCTCTTGAATGGCTTTGAATTTTGACGGATCCAATTCTATTCCCCGACGGTTTACAATAAATCCTAGCAACTTCCCAGCAGGAACCCTGAATGCACACTTCGCGGGGTTTAATTTCAGATTGTATTTTCGCAATCTATTGAAGAACTTCCACAAATTCTCCATGTGGTCAACATCTTTCTTTGATTTGATAATGACATCATCCACGTACACCTCGATCTCCTTGTGAATCATGTCATGGAATATGGTGGTCATGGCCCTCATGTAGGTGGCCCCTGCATTCTTTAGACCGAATGGAATCATCTTGTAACAATACACTCCCCACGGCGTAATGAACGCCATTTTCTCAGCATCTTCCTCATCCATCCAAATTTGGTGATAACCAGCGAAGCAATCCACAGAGGACTGCAATTCATGCTTGGCGCAGTTATCAATCAGAATGTGTATATTTGGCAAGGGGAAGTCGTCTTTCGGACTGGCCCCGTTGAGATCCCGGTAGTCGACGCAGACTCTGACCTTCCCGTCCTTCTTTGGCACCGGTATAATGTTGGCTAACCATGTTGGGTATTCCACTACCCGGATAACTTTTCATGCCACTGCTTGTGCCTTTCTATAATATTTCTTAGTATTTTCTTGATGTTTTTGTTAGCGGCCTCTACGACTCCATTCATTTGAGGTCTGTATGATGTGGAATTCTTGTGTTTGATCTTGAAAGTTTCACACATAGCTTTCATCAAGTCACTGTTGAGATTAGAACCATTGTCGGTGATGATTGATTTTGGAACTCCGAACCGACAAACAATGCGGTCGCGGACAAAGTCGTCCACGACTTTCGTAGTAATTGCTTTGCAGGAACCTGCTTCCACCTATTTATTTGAAGTAGTCAATGGATACCAAAATGAACATGTGGCCATTGGAAGTGGCAGGGTCAATTGGTCCAATAACGTCCATACCCCAAGCGGCGAACGACCATGGTGAGCTGGTTGCATTGAGCTTACTTGGAGGCACTTTTATCATATCCCCATGTATCTGGCAGCGGTGACACTTCTGAACATATTGGATGCAGTCCGTTTCCATAGTCATCCAAAAATAACCAGCTCGAAGTATTTTCTTAGCTAAAACAAAATCGTTCATATGTGGGCCACAGGTCCCAACATGAATTTCTTCCAGTAATTTTGATGCTTCTTTTGCGTCAACACACCTTAATAACCCCAAATCGGGAGTCATCCTATACAAGATTCCTCACTGTGGAAAAAATTGTTGGACAATCTCCGAAGTGTGCGTTTCTGAGTGGAATTTGCAAGCTCGGGGTATTCTCTTTTTGCCAAGTGCTTATCAATGTCATGAAACCAAGGATTTTCGTCTGCTTCTTCTTCGATATGGGCACAGTAAGCTGGCTGATTATGGATCTTTATGGGAATAGGTTCAATGAAATTCTTATCCGGATGCTGGATAATTAAGGACAAACTAGCTAATGCGTCGGCGAACTCATTTTGGATTCTGGGGACGTCCCAAAACTCTATCTTTGTGAACCTCTTTCTTAACTCCTGTACGTGGTGCGGATACGACATTATCTTGGAATTATTTGTTGCCCATTCTCCTTGCACCTGATGTACCAATAAGTCTGAATCACCGATCACTAACAACTCCTGGACGTTCATGTCAATTTCCATATTGAGCCCCAAGATGCAGGCTTCATATTCGGCCATATTGTTGGTGCAAGGGAACCTGAGTTTGGCGGATATCGGATAATGCTGAACTATCTCTGATACTAGTACTGCTCCAATACCAGCTCCCTTGAAGTTTGCTGCTCCATCAAAGAACATCCTCCAACCACCATAGGATTCTGCAATATATTCTCCTATGAATGATACCTCTTCATCAAGAAAATATTTTTTCAGGGGTTCGTATCCTCCGTCTACGGGATTCTCAGCAAGATGGTCAACCAGAGCTTGTCCTTTAACTGCCTTCTGAGTCATGTAAACAATGTTGAATTCGCTCAGCAGGATTTGCCACTTGGCTAGCTTGCCAATGGGAATGGGCTTCTGAAAGATGTACTTTAATGGATCCATCCTTGATATGAGATATGTTGTGTAGGCACAGAAGTAATTTCTCAGCTTTTGGCAACCCAAGTTAGAGCACATCAGGTACATTCTAATAGAGAATACCGGGCCTCATATGGAGTGAACTTCTTGCTGAGATAAAAAATAGCTTTTTCCTTCCTTCCTATTTCATCGTGCTGCCCCAGAACGCAGCCGAAAGCTCTATCTAATACTGCAAGATAGAGTAGCAAAGGTCTGCCCGGTTCAGGCAGTACCAAGACTGGCAGTGTTGGCAAATGTTCCTTGATTCTGTCGAAAGCCTTTTGACAATCATCGGTCCACTCGGTCACAACGTCCTTCTTTAGCATATTAAAGATTGGCTCACAGATGATTGTAGACTGTGCTATAAACCGACTGATGTAATTAAGCCTCCCTAAGAAGCTCATCACATCTTTCTTGTTCCTTGGTGGTAGTAGCTCTTGAATGGCTTTGACTTTTGACGGATCCAATTATATTCCCCGGCGGTTTACAATAAATCCTAGCAACTTCCCAGCAGGAACCCTGAATGCACTCTTCGCGGGGTTTAATTTCAGATTGTATTTTTGCAATCTATTGAAGAACTTCCACAAATTCTCCATGTGATCAACATCTTTCTTTGATTTGATAATGACATCATCCACGTACACCTCGATCTCCTTGTGAATCATGTCATGGAATATGGTGGTCATGGACCTCATGTAGGTGGCCCCTGCATTCTTTAGACCGAATGGCATCATCTTGTAACAATACACTCCCCACAGCGTAATGAACACCGTTTTCTCAGCATCTTCCTCATCCATCCAAATTTGGTGATAACCAGTGAAGCAATCCACAAAGGAATGCAATTCATGCTTGGCGCAGTTATCAATCAGAATGTGTATATTTGGCAAGGGGAAGTCGTCTTTCGGACTGGCCCGGTTGAGATCCCGGTAGTCGACACAGACTCTGACCTTCCCGTCCTTCTCTGGCACCGGTACAATGTTGGCTAACCATGTCGGGTACTCCACTACCCGGAGAACTTTGGCATTGATTTGCTTGGTAACTTCTTCTTTGATTATCAAACTCATGTCGGGTTTGAACTTTCTGAGCTTTTGTTTCACTGGTGGGCACATTGGATTGGTTGGCAGTTTATGAGCCACAATAGACGTACTTAGACTAGTCATGTCATCATACGACCATGCAAATACGTCCTCATACTCTCTTAGAAACTTTATGTATTCTTTATTTCTAATGGTGACAAATGAATGCTGATGCGAGTCTCCTTGACATTTTCTGAATCCCCCGGGTTGATAATTCGGTCTCATCCAACTTAGACTTAGGTCTGTTCTCTAAGTTCTCAATTTCTTTGACAATCTCGTCAGGTTTGTCGTCTTCATCTGAATCAATGTCCGTTTGCTGTGTTGTCTCGTTGCATGTCACAATCATCGGTTCATCAAGACAAGTAATAGTAATGTTGTATAAATAAAGTAATAAGAGAAAACGATAGCAATAAATATCAGATTCGTAAGAGAAATTTAGAATATGCTTTGATAGATTGAATAACTAAATAATGCTTGTTTTAGCCTTGCTACCCCGAGGCTCGTCGGGCTTTGGTTGTCTTGATAGACTAGTTCTTGAGATATTTACCCTTGATTACACTCTGTATGGAAGGGCCTTCCTCCCCCTCCCCCTCGAGAACAACACAGCAATCCATATCATCATCCTCTAGGAACAAACTCCTCATTGCTGCAAGTGCTTCTTCCTCGTCTGAACCGTAAATAGTGTCGGCCTTCTTGAAAGTCTGCTCAAGATAAGGTATCGGTTGCTCCAAAGGGTAATAGGGACCACGCCAAGGTGGTGACCGATCGTTGAATTCCTGCCAAGTGTACTCATACCCCAGACCGAAAGTGGTGCCATGCTCCTTGAGCTTTATGGGATTCGTGATCCCTTGGAGGTTCTTACCGAGCCCTTTGCCTGGCTCATATCTTCTCCAGTTCAGGAGGCTCTCAATCTTGTTATACCACCATTTGTCCTTGTCGATATCATTGACCCGTTCAATGTGGTGGTAAGTTCCTCCTCATATCTTCCTTTTTCTGTCAATCGCCGGAATAGTTTGACGACTATAAATGGGGTTGCTACCGTTACCATGAATAATCACCTCTTGGTGGTTCCACTCAAATTTTACCGCCTGATGTAGTGTTTATGCTACGGCCCCAGCAGCGTGAATCCAGGGTCGTCCCAATAACAGGTTGTAGGATGCCGACACATCTATCACCTGGAAATCTACTTCGAACCAAGTCGGTCCCATATGTAAACATAGACTGATCTCCCCCATGGTGGACCTCTGAGAACCGTCAAAGGCTTTCACATTGATCACGACATCCCTTATATCATGTAGCCCTTTACCCAATTTCTTGAGTGTTATCAACGGACAAATGTTAAGACTGGAACCTCCATCAATCAAGATTCTTGTGATGAAATGATCTTCACATTGCACAGTGATGTGCAGTGCTTTGTTGTGCCCCAATCCTTCATGTGGTAGCTCGTCCTCATGAAAAGTGATTTTATGACTCCCTAGTACCTAGCCTACCATATTGGTCATTTCCCCACTAGTGATGTTGTTTGGCACATATGCTTCACTCAACACTTTCAACAAAGCATTTCTGTGTTTTTCGGAATTCTGCAGCAGAGAGAGGATGAATATCTGTGCCGGGGTCTTGTTCAGCTGGTCAATGACTGAATACTCCTTAGCATGTACCTTTCTCCAAAGGTCATCGGGACCTGTTTCGATAAGGGGAGGCTGGTTGGCAACCTACTTGCTTGACTCGGCCAGATGCTCAGGGGTGTAGACCCTACCAGCTCTCGTCATACCCTATGCTGTGACAGCTTCCTCAGACCTGACCTTGCCTTTCCTTCTTGCCTCGGCTGTGTAGTCCCAAGGGATAACGTTTGAATAGAAGGGTGGCGTGGTTGACATTGACACCAAAATTGGTGCAGCCATCTTTACTTCAAACGGAATGTATGTTCGGGGTTGCAAGACTGTGGCCTCGAATGATGCTGGTGCATTTGCTGGAGATACAAACTCAACTTCAATTGGCAGTGGTGACTTTACAGGTGGCGCTGCTTCAAACTCAAATGGTATAGACATATTCACCTCAGCAGCCTCAAATGCCTGAATCTGGACTATGATCGATTTGAGAGTGACTGCGGGTTTCTTTGGGTCATCGCCTTCTGCGATCAACCCGATTGACCCCTCGGGATCCTAATCATCTTCTATTTCAATCATATGGATACCTGTACCCTTATGGTCTGGCAGAGGATTGTTGCGGATATTTGGAGCGGGGTCTTTTGCCACAATAATCTTGTTGTCAATGAGAGCCTGTATTTTGTCCTTCAGAGAGCAGCATTCTTTGATGGTGTCCTTTCATTCCGGAATGATATGCACAGGATTTGTTTTGGTTAAACCACGTAGAAGGATTCTCAAGGGTGGAAGCAGGGATAGGTGTAACATAACCAGCAGCTTTGAGTTTCTCACACAGCTGGTCAATGGGCTCGACTATGGCGGTGTATTGCTTTGCAGGGCGGCGATCAAAATTGGGGCGAGGTCTAGGGAAGTTTTGGCGTGCAGGGGGTGATTGGTAATGGGATGGGTGGGAATTATAAGTGTGGTAGACAGGAGCGGGTTGTGGATATTTGGGCGAAACAGGTTGATATGTCGGTGGTGGAGCTTGGTAGGAGGGTGGTGGAGTTTGGTAATTTGGTGAGGGTGCTTTTTAATTCGGGGTTGGATGATATGTGAGTGGAGGTGTCAGATAGGTTTGGTATTTAAGTGGGGACTTGGTTCTTTGTGCAACCATTACGGCTCCCACGTCTCTCTTCGTAGACACACCACCTGGTTGTAGAGCCTTTTTAGTGGCTTGCAAGGCTTCAAAATTTGTAACCATACCGTTATTATTACCTTCTTCAATCCGCTCACCTAATTTGATGATGTCAGAGAATTTATGGCCCTCAACCATCATTAACCGTTCATAATACTGCGGGTCCTGAGCCCGGACAAAGAACTTGTTCATCTGTTCTTCCTCTAGAGCAGGTCTGACTTTAGCGGCTGCGGACCTCCAGCGAGTAGCATACTCGCGAAAGGTTTCTGTAGGTTTCTTCTTCAAAATTTTGAATTTAGAACACATCCGGTGCATTCTCTGTGTTGAATCTAAACCTGTCCATGAAATCAGACGCCATGCTTACCCAGTTTGACCATTTCTTGTGGTCTTGGATGATGTACCAAGACAATGTGTCTCTCTTCAAACTCCTCATGAACAACTTCATGCAGATTCTTTCATCTTTTCATACGCCAACCAATTTGTCGCAATAGGTCCTCAGATGGACTCTCGGATCATCGGTACCGTCAAACATTTCAAACTTTGGAGGTTTGTACCCCTCGGGCAGTTCGACATCAGGTTGGATACAAAGGTCTTCATAATCAACCCTTCAATCCCCTTGGTTCCCTCAACACCCTGGACTCGAGTGGTGAGTTTCCTAATCTCCTCGGCCAGGTTCCTGATAAGTAAATCCTTTTTGTCAGACTCGGATGCCTGTGAGATAGGCGGAGTGGAGTGGGTCATGGTTTCCACATAGATAGGATTGTTATAGGTGTGGAAATGGTCTTTTGTGGGGTTTTGGGGTTCTGGGATGAGTAGTGGAGTGTTATTTAAGGTGTGGCAAGCATTGCACTGCGTCGGGAGAGTTTGGTTCTTTGGGGGAGTGGTTTGATGATGTGCGGGATGATTTTGCTGTCTTGGGATATTTTGTGGAGGTGCGGGGTTTTGAGAATTTTGAAGGTTGACGTCAGGGACGTTGAGGGAAAATGACAAATTGGCCAGATTCCGGACTTGATCGAGTTCTTCCTGAAACTTTAGCAATTTCTTTTCAAGTGGTGACATGTTCTCATGCAGGACCTGAATACCTCGTCCATCAGTGGCCTCTACCCGTTCAATCACATTCTCCTTTCTGATGCCGCTGGACTCTTTCATCTTACTTTTGCCTTTGTCTTTGCCCTTAGGAGGACTAGGGGGAGGAGTAGGTGGAGGGCCCTTGGATCTGGTGCGATAGGCTGATGATGCCAGAATGCACGAACTAACCTTTGGGGAGGGGAGTAAGAAAAAAAGAAATAAAAACAAAAGGTAACCAAGTCAGTGAGGATCATGAAAAGAGTATGGTAGTATTTAAACACATAATGCGGAAACGAAAACGTGTCCTAAGTTGGGAACCTGCCCGAGTTAGGCCTAGCGACAAATTGATTTGGTGAACTTAAAATGCTAAATGCCTCATTTTATTGATAAGAAAAACAGACAAATCCCAAAACGATAGACGAGAAATAAAAGTGACTAATGGCCATTAGCCTTATTACATTGATAGAAAAATAAAGACATTCCTATCTACTTGGTCCCAGAAGGACCTTCCTCAGATTCGGCATTCTTGCTTCCTCGAGCAGCTTTCCAAGCTCGCGAAGTCCTAGCAATAGGTAAGTTCTGGCTAGGTATCCCCCTGCAGCTCCCTCAACCTTTTGACAATCTTCAACTCTTTTGATGAATTTTTCTTCCAAATCGATTATACCTCGTTCCAAGTACCCCCATCCTTTTGTTGGCATTGATAGCCATGTCCTTCCATTCCTTGATCAGTCTTTTGTTGGACTCATGTATCTTGTGGTGATCATCCTCATTTTCCCGGATCCTTTTACGCAGCTGGTTGAACTTGACTTGTACTTCAACCCTTTCATCTATAACCCTATGACCTCGGACGTACCCCGGCTTGCTCTGACCACCCAGATCCTCTTCTAACCAACCAAGATAGAAAGGGGTATAACCGGCGTGATAC